>KZ807722.1:216995-235424 GCA_000696205.2 Oncopeltus fasciatus | reverse complement strand
GGGAATTGAATAAGACAACTAACAAGTCCTGGTAGTATAACTGGAAAGTACACCGGCCCGGACAGCAGGAGATCCAGGTTCGATTCCTGGCTGGGACAGATAGTTTTTTATTTTCTATTCCCTCTCAATAATTGTTTGAAAAGAACTTAGCGTGTACTTCGCTTGATGGAGAAGCTGCCCAATGGCAGAACTTCTAATTCTCTATTTACAATACACAGGTTTTTTTTTTTTGGTGTTTTTTTATTCTCTTCATATTATTTTTTTATGAAATGTTGGCAATGAGAAGGTCACGGGGCCATTTCCTATTCAGGCGACGTGGTGGATTATCAGGATGGGTAATACTGGATAGAGTTTGGGCTAAAGGATTGGGATGCATGGAAAGGCCAGAGTTAATTTATTTTCATAAAATAAAGTTCTAACGTAGCTGAATTCTGATTAAGTAGCGTTAATTTTTTCTTAAAAAAAAAAAAAAAATCTTCATCCACTATGATGATCTATGTGAATCTATTAGAGCTTGGAGCAGACGTTGTTGTAGTA
Organism: Oncopeltus fasciatus; assembly: GCA_000696205.2. NCBI lineage: Eukaryota > Metazoa > Arthropoda > Insecta > Hemiptera > Lygaeidae > Oncopeltus > Oncopeltus fasciatus. The sequence goes on along the minus strand of KZ807722.1, from coordinate 234,887 downwards.
CTGATTTTGATCCAGAAATGTCCATATCGCGCTCCTTCAACTCTCTATTTCCAAAAAGGTATTCCTTTTTGGCTAGAAGCTCATTTTTTTAAGATATAACATTTTAGTGAAATATACATTACACTATTTAAGTCAAATTTATGGATCAAATAAAAAAACTAAACCTGGAGTTTTTAAATTATTATTATATATTGTTATNNTATTATTATATATTGTTATTATATTATAAAATATTACCTACAAACATAGAGGAAAAAAGCTATTAATAAAGCATATAAAAGTCAAACGAACTTTAATTTTTTCCGTACTTAACGGATGCATTTTTGTTTCTATACATGCAAAGCATCATCTGATCTTATCAAGAGCACTTTAGAACCTGCTTCATAAAGCCCAACTTGATATGGAGTAGAGGAAGAATGATTTCCTCTCGAAACTAAGGTATTGTTATTGATATTATTTTCCCAAACGTTCATGTCTTCTCTCTTAGGCCACTCTTTCTAACCCAGTGGTGTGTTTTGTCTCTGCTATCCCACAAGCAGAAGAAACAAGGATATTTGGAGTAGGCACTTAGCTGTTCAAGGAGAAAGTTTACCATTTTAGGTTCACACAAATCACCCATTGATGTTCATGATAATTTATCGTCTCCAAGACCAAATCTTTGGTGTTATATTCTTCTTTAATTTTCGTTGAGCAAGCAATTGGCATTGAACCATATTTGTATAGAAGGACACATTACAAACTTCGCTTTAAGCTGTCAATAAATAGGCGCCAATCATATGGAAAATATTGAGGAAGAGCCATTTTTCCCAGGAGTCCTCTAATTTCATGAAAAAATACCAGATTGTCTTTTTTAGAAAAGAAGGGCAGCATATTCTTTTCTCTTGTAGGCAAAAGGAAATTTTGGTTCCTTTTTCCAGTAAATGTTTGTCGTTCCACCAGGAAGCCAGTAATTCAGAAGCTACTTTTGACAGCATTGATGGCAATTGATGGGATACTCTCATAATCAGTGTTACCTTCATTAGTATCAGATAGGTGATCATAGGAGAAATAATCGTTCCCAAAGAACTCTGGTAGCTGGTGAAACGTTGGGATTGAGACTTCCTTTGAGTGAGAGACCGGGCGTCTTGCCGAGACTAAATCAGGATAAGGCCACTTGCTACGGTTCTTTCGATTGATTCCAGTAATATTTACTAGGTAGAAATAGCAGTCATCGAAGTGGTTTTGGGGTTCTCTCCAAACCATCGGTACACCGAATTTCAAAATTTTTCAAAGTCGTTGTTGGGGGGGAGGGGTTTTCGCAATTGAAAACAAATCAATCCCGTGTCGAGCTAGTTTTGATCGAAAAAAAATAATAATACAAAAATAAAGGAAATTAATACAAATTCAAAACTTTGAAATTATCTTAACAATGCCTTTTATTCTAGTTTGCCAATACCAATTGAAAACAAATAAAGTCAAGTGTTAATATTTAATCCAAAATAACAATAATCTTGTATGAAAAAATACAAATGAATTACTCAGGGAGAAAACTGAAATTAGCTGAAAACAAGAGCTGATATGAAAAATATTGCAACTGCGATCAATCGAAAAAATTACTAAGCCAAATGAATGTTAAAAATAAAAGAGACGAAACGTAAACAGAACCAATTTTGTATTGAAAACTATGACCCTCAAAATAACTTTAAATTTGGTTCGGTTTACCGTTCATACAACTAAAACCTACTTCCCAACTCTTTCCCCTTTAAATAGCTTCAGACCTTCTAGTCAGTAGGTTTGCATTAACTGTTATATGTAGATCTTATTTTATTTTAAATTTAATATGGGTAGTCCCTCGAGGACCCTCGAAGTCCTAAGAGGAACAGGATAATAAAACCTTTTAAAATTTAAATGAAAACTTCTAACCCACATTTCAAAACTATTAGTCTATTAAAAAATATACTGAACAAAAAATTTAATTTCTTGTATTTAGGCAATTAGTTGGAAGGGACCTAAAAAATACTTCTCCTTTCATAACTAATAAAGCTATTGTTAGGTGTGCTGGTATATCAGTAATTGTTAAAGAACTTAGAGATGGCAGTTTACTTGTTGAATGCTTGAGTGACTGTGCTAATAAATTGTTAAAATTAAAAAAAAATTATGACATTAGTGTGGAATGTACTAAACACGAGTAGAGGAGTAGTCATTTGAATTTCAGCATTTTAATGTTGTAAAAGTTAAGAAAATTAAGCAAAAGAAATGGCCCCAATTCATCATTTATTATTAAATTCTCTACTCCCAGCTTACCTTCTTCGATAAAGGCAGGTTATTTAAGACTTAATGTTAAGCCCCACATACCTGCCCCTCTGAGATGTTTTAAGTGCTACCGCTTCGGACATATCACAGATAACTGTGAGTCAAGAGTAGCACACTATATAAAATGTTCTTAAAGTAGTCATGAACAACTTGAACTACTGAATATATCATGCCCTTGATATATTAGGGAAAACAAATAAAAGAAATACAGGTCACAAAAAATTACCTAAGTAGCTGCAAACGCCCTCTTCACCCGCCGGTAACAGGCGGGAGGAAATCCTGAAATGTCCCCACGAGGTACACGTCAGGAAGAGGACGTCGAGAATATCTGGGGTCCTCAAGCCATGGATATCTGGACACTGCCCCTGGCTCCTCAAGATAGGCAGCCAGTAGGGCTCTGAGCACCCGGTAGGGCGCTACCTATGGTGGTAAACCCCGCAACCACTAGCTCCCAGCCCTTCCCCACAAAGAGACCCCGGATACACATCTACTTTAAACGATAGCACAAAAAAACAACAACACCCACTTCAAATAAACCTCCATCAAAATCCTCGACCGAGCTCTAGGAAGTAATTAGACATTTATATATTTTATTGCTATAATTACTATTAATAATTCAAAATGACAGTAGTTCAATGGAACATAAATGGAGTTAAAATGCATAAAGCCGACTTGGAAAACTAATAGCCGATACAGAATCTCAAATAGTATGTTTGTAAGAGACAGATATGTAACCTGGAGAATCATTTTCCTTTTGACATTTTAACATTACCATGTTTGATTTCACTGGAGGCCTTATTTCTTCTAGAGAAGTCCTCATTACGCTCAAAGAATATCTAGCTTACTCAGTAATACCGCTGAACTCCACACTGCAAGCTGTTGCAGTGAGAATTCACTAGGACTTACCCATAACCATATGTTCATAGAAAATGTCCGGAGAAAATTCATGTAAAAGTATAGTTCTAACCTCTATCCACTGGGCTCTATTGGTACATCCATTATTTTTTTCTAAAGGTATTAATTTATTCTTATAATAAGTTGTTAAAGAAATTTTACATTCTTTTAGTTGTGGACTATCATGATCTTGAACCTTTCTTTCAATCAATTAGAGTCATGGTGGAAGGGGCTATCTACAGCTAGCAATATTTTATTTCTTGATAAAAGATAGCCTGGGTAGTCTCAACCCGAAGTGCCATATTTAGGAATTTAGAATGGAGTGTAAACTATTACCCCACAGCAGAACTTCATTCTTAAGAGTTTATAATAAATAATGTTTAGGACAAATAATAAGATTTATTTCGAATTATTCGATATATTCAAGTTTTGTAATTTTAAACACGGACCTTTTAAACTGCGAAAAGACAGTATTGATCTCATTACGTGCATGTTTCTATGTCGACCCCAGGATGTTTATGCCAATATAACCTAGAGTTTACAGTTGATTTGGTATAATCACATTTTTTTAGAGGAATCTAAAATTATAACTAATAGAACCTAATGCTTCATATTTCATGTCTAATGGTCTAACACCTGAAGTAAAACCGATGAACAGACTTGTAGTCCAAAAGGTCCAAGAAACTATGAATCCACATTTCATTAAATAGATAAGTAAAAATCACAAATATTATCTTGAAATCCGAACAGGAATAAGACCTTGGCTTTTCATTGTTATNGATTTAGTACACTACAACCATTTCATATTATGCAGCCACTAGGGGATTCTTCTATTTTTTCGTTATGCATTTTTTTCCCGTTAAATTTGTTTATATAATTGTGACACCTAAATAAGTTAACCCCTAGAGAAAAATCACAGATCCTCCACAGATATGACGTTTGGTAGAGGGACCGATCACCCCGATTCTGAAAAACCAAACCGTTTTAGAATGTATGAGAGAGATTGAGCCAAATGAAGTTATGGTCTAGTCTAATATCGGAAAAATATGTATATTTCTATTGGCTGCATAAAATGGAGCATCTTTCTCTCATCTAGGGCTAGACTATAGCCACTAGGCCGTGGAAATTTTCACCAGCCTCACTCTTTCCCAATATATATATAGTAATCAAGAACAGGTGGGATATAGAGTGCAATGAACACACAAAAAGAAAAAAATTATTGTTTGTAAAATTTATACTGCCTTTGATTAATTTTAATTTGTTTGTATCCAAAAGAATATCACTCAATAGCAATAGCAATAATCAATAGCAGTCCTCAATAGCAATAGCAGTCCCTCAATAGCAATAGCAGTCCTCAATAGCAATAGCAATCCTCAATAGCAGTCCTCAATAACAGTCCTCAATATGACTTTAATTTATATTATTTAATTTTCCTTGAATGGAAGAAATGTTTGAAAGAATATAGATCGTTTGAAGCAGAAAACCTTTTTATGGGGGGAAGATTTCAGCTGTACATGTTTAAAGTATAATCTTCAAGATAAATGTGGAAAAGAATTGTTCTTTTTAAAAAGCTTTATATGAAGATTTGGACCCTCCACCCTGGGTTGCTAGTCTCCCTTAGCACGACTTCCCTCTTGAACGACCTTGGCTTTTCCTTGTTATTAGCATACATTAGGAGATTGCCTTTGCACGAACATTCAATTTACAAACGAAACATTTTTCAAAGCAGATCTATGTCACATATTAGGGAACAAATCTAATTTTTTTGGAGAGTAAAAATGCTGATTTGATGTTAACTTCTGTACTAATGATACAAAAGAAAATTATTATAAACATTTCTTATCATACTCACCCAAAATCAATAATATTTTTACTTTATTACATTCTTTTTACCTATAATAATAACATTTGAAACATGACTAATCTAGATTGAGTAACAATTTCTTAAGAAATAAGATGTAAGGTAATGAGGTACTCTGTGTCACCGGTCTCGGATTCTAACGTCCAGTGTGCTTGGAAAACATATTAATAAATTTATACAACGAAGAAAATAAATACTAGATATACAAAGAGATTTTATGATCTTAATTCATTCTTTCATTTTTGTACCATTTTAAGTTAGCAGAAGTGAGAGATCCCCCTTGTACAAATGTAAATATAAAGCAAATATTTTTTATGCTAATGTTTTTAAAAATCATCTGCCTATTATGAATTACAATAAGCACATTGCCAACTTACCTAATAAAGTCTTTGTTTTTGTTTAATATGAAAAATAAAGGAACTATGAAATAAAGCGCTGCAAGTTATTTCTCAATAGTTTATTTTCTTAAAAAATAAGTCATGAACATTTGATCCAGATGACAACACGTCCCCTCACGCCTTCATGATAGCCCTGCAGATAGCTTACCATGTAAGCTAAAACGTCGGCATTTAAAAATTTTTTTTTTTTATCAAGCTAGACCGAACCCCAAAAAATTCTCTAATAATCTCTACAGTCAAAAACTCTCCGTTTGAATTTATGTCTCTAAGGGTATGTTACTTCTAAAAATATTGTGTAGTTTGTAATATTAAGAACGTCGCAGGATCAAATAAGTCTTTATTTTGAAATCATATGATATAAAGAAGGCTTCGCTTTTATTTAAATTCAACTTTAATTCAATTAAACTTGAACTTAAAGTATTGAGTTAAAGAATTTAAAATTTTATTCCCTTCCATCTCTCCGTAAAAACATTAAATAAACTTCCCCTGACCACAAATCAGTTCTCCTTACACTTTCTCTCACACCCATCATTTTTTAGAAGTCTAGCGTCGCGTGTAGAAGAGTCGCTTGACCTTGGATTCTCCTTGAAAACCTCTGAAGAGCTACGTAGATGATGGTGTCCAGTTTTTTATTGTTAAGATTCAGCAATGCCTTAAAACGTAAAACCCACCTGCAACCGCTACACTGTAAATTCAGCTGAGCCCTTCCTGATTACATTAAAAACCTCATAGAGGCTAAGCATCAAGCCCGAGCCCTGTTCCAGAGATACAGGCATCCCTCAGATCGTTGGGAGTTCAACCAGCTATCTCGTCTCGTTAAGCTAGAACTAGGAGGTTTACGAAATATGACATCTAATGCCTACCTGTCTAGCCTCTCAAAAGGAGACAAATCCCTCTGGACTGCTACTCGCAAGATTCTAAAGTATCATAAACCTTCTGCCCCCTTGCGTCGAGAAGATTGTTCTTGATCCTCTTCCGTTAAAGACAGGGCCCAAATATTTGCCAAGCATCTAAAGCAAACATTAAATCCTCATTCAGATCCTGATAATTTGTCCAATAATGTTGAGGAGTCATTTGACACACCATTAACAATGTCCTTGCCGATTACGGCAGTAACACCTTCTGAGGTCAAGTACATTATTAACCTTTTGCCTACGCGCAAACAAATTTCTAATACTTCGAAATCTACCCCAAAAAGCAATTGTCTTCCAGACTTACCTTTATAATTCTGTCTTTCGAACCACTCAATTTCCACCCCTCAGGAAATTTTCTGAAATAATACTGTTTCCAAAACCCGGTAAACCTGCTTCTAACACACTATCCTATCGACCAATTAGCCTTCTTCCTTTACCCTCCAAGGTATTTGAGAAAGTTGTTATAAAACGAATGATACCAATAATAACTTCTTAAACAGTCTTGCTAATCATCAGTTTGGCTTCCGATCCCATAATTTTACTGTCCAGCAGGTGATTCGTGTTGTAGACTTTATTTTCTCTTCCTTCAAGCGAAAATAATTTTTTCCTGGTGCATTCTTAGACGTCACTTAAGTATTTGATCGAGTATGGTCTACTGGTCTAAGTCCAAGTTTCCAAGCACCATCTACCAAATCCTTAAATCATAACTTTTTAACATTTTCATTAGGGTCCGGCAAGGATCAATTACTCCAATCACTTCCCCGTGAAAGCGGGTGTTCCACAGGGCAGTGTGCTCGAACCTATCCTTTTTATCCTTTATACTGCAGACATCCCCACTCATCCTAATACGGTTTTAGCCCTCTTTGAAGGTGACAAAGCGATCCTCTCCCATCATCCTGAATCCGAAACAGCAGTCCTCAATAGCAGTCCCTCAATAGCAATAGCAAATAGCAGTCCTCAATAGCAGTCCCTCAATAGCAGTCCTCAATAGCAATAGCAGTCCTCAATAGCAGTCCCTCAATAGCAGTCCTCAATAGCAATAGCAGTCCTCAATAGCAGTCCCTCCATAGCAATAGCAAATAGCAGTCCTCAATAGCAATAGCAGTCCTCAATAGCAATAGCAATCCTCAATAGCAGTCCTCAATAACAGTCCTCAATAGCAGTCCTCAATAACAGTCCTCAATAGCAGTCCTCAATAGCAATAGCAGTCCTCAATAGCAGTCCCTCAATATCAGTCCTCAATAGCAGTCCCTCAATAACAATAGCAGTCCTCAATAGCAATAGCAGTCCCTCAATAGCAATAGCAATCCTCAATAGCAATAGCAGTCCTCAATAGCAGTCCCAATAGCAGTCCTCAATAACAAGGATGCATTTAAAAGAATGTACAGTAAAAACGTACCAAATATACTGTTTACAAAACATTTAATGTAAGTTAAATCGAGTTCATACATATAAAATTGTTTAATGAATGAACAGTAATTGAAAATTAAGATAAAAATTGTTTCCAACAATAGTCAGCCATCATATGTATGTCCCATCTACCTTGCTTCCATGACCCCCAAAGGAGTCGCTTTTATCTGCACCATATCCTTCTTCCAAAGAGGGAAATTCTTTGAAAACTGGCACGGGGACTTCGGCTGAATGCGGTACTGGGCGTATATCTGACGGTAAACTAGGATACTCTATTTTAAATTTTTTTTTCTTGTTATATCCCAATGTTTTCACTATATAAAAGTAACAATCACTTGAATGATCTTTGGACTCGCGCCAAATCATAGGTATACCAAATGGAAGCTTAACACGTGTTCCCTTGGTCCACATCCGTAAACCCTCAACACACTGTTTACACACTTTATGAGGTGCTTTAGCTTGATCACCAAGTTTCACTTTAAAATAGGCAAAATATGCTTGTCTGACAAATATACTGATGTTTGTCCCTTGACTGGGAATGGTAAAACTGCCACATGTATAACAATATGAATCGGGGCAGTTTTCCCACTTTCGACGTATAGGAGCAGAGGTAGCCATAAGGAAACGTTTCAGTTGAAACACACTATGTAGTTCTGTACACTTCCGTAACGAAATACTAAATACTGCTTACCGTCACACAACGTTTCACCACAGTATAACAGACGTAACTAAACAGGCAGGTCTAGACCAGCTTGAGCCCCACCCACTTAGAAACCGAACGTGACGTGATAGAAGAAAACTAAAAACAGTTTTAAAACCAGCATGCCTCTTTGAGTTTCAAATTGTTCCCCAGTGTTATTTTTGGCTGAAATCGGATATGGATGGGGAGGGAAGGGTTAGAGAAAGGTCAAAATATATAATCATAATATCCTCTATAATTTGCATTAATAAAAAGCTTATTAAACCTAATAGGTGCAAATTAAATTGTCTGACATTTATGTACAACTACATAGGTTTTATGAAAAACGCTAGATGTGATAGATATTCGCAAATGTGACTATGATGGGAAAGCGCTTCCCCCACCCTTTACTTTCCCCCTAACAGTATACAACTAGCCTAAGTGACCTCACCCTTTACACTACACTGCTCTCTCCAGCTTGTAACATTAATAACAAACATTAATAAATGGAATTGATTTTTATTTATGTCCATCTTCAACAAAACAAGGGGAAGTTGATAAAATATCTGCTTAGTTTACACAACTACTGCGTGACGGGCTTTCTCATTATCTAGACAAAAGTTTGATAAAGCAAATGGAATCTTTGCTCCCAGCTTCATTTGCCATTAATAAATTTGTTCTTTTACAATACCTCTTTAATTTCACAAGTTAGCGTTTTACTACACATTTATTTCAATTAGTGAACAAAAGTTTTAATCAGGCAGGTTTTCATTTTAACTCTGTCTAATATAATAAGAGATGGGAATCTTTCTGAATAATAAAACTAGTAGTAGTAGAGGGGAACTCTTAAATTTGAACTATAAGTGACATTCTGTTAGGAAATATCTGTGTTCACTATTTTATTATCTCTTATATAGCTGTGTGTCTCATTTGGTAATAATTTCTTGTGAGATGAAATGAAAATACAAAAATAAAATTGAAGTGGAGAGTTTTTCAGAGAAGAGATTATTTGTAGAGAATTTGTTGGGGTTTGGTCAAGGTTTACAACAATTATTGTAACATTACATGGGAATATTGTGGAAATCTCATTAATCAATTTAATTATGATTTAATCATTATATATTTGTTGTTTTGAAAAAAAATTTAATTTATGTTTGAACAGTTATTATGTGTGAGAGTGAATGAGTATACACGAGAGTGTATGAATATATATGCATATACGAGCGTGTGGAGGTTTGGCTGAATTTATTTAACTGAATTTATTCAGATTCAATTAGATTTTTAGATTTGAAATAATTTCATATAATTATTTATTGATCTATTATTTTTTTAATTAAATTTGTTAAATGTTTTCATTTTAAAGGTTAGTTAAAATTCAAAAATATTTAGTTAATTTTTTATGATTTTGATTGATTTGACATGCTTGAAAGGCAGGTTGAAGTGGCTAAGGCCTGAAGATGTAAAAGGTATACTACTGTCTTAATAAAAAATCTAGCTGACCATTTGGCTGATACATGTTCTTATAATTAAAATAGAAATGCATAAAAAATGCATAATATTTCATTAGCCGAACTTCTTTCATTCATGTATGAATTCAGCAATAAAGATATTATCTTTCAATTTATACATATATCTTATCTTTCAATACTTCATACAAAGCTAATTGGAAAGCTAATAATAACAATATAAGTCTCGGGTACTGTATAGTCTTATACATACATTCATAACTAAAAGAAAACAGTTGCAACCGTAATGAATTCATTTAATGAGCAGGAGGATAAAAGTGTACAATAAACAAAAATATAAATATTAAACTTCGAAGGAAAAATGTTGTCCTTCGTCCGAGAGAAGTAGAATTCAATACAGCTCTCACACGGAGTGGATAAATCTTTTCAATTCAGCAGGATTTAGTACACTACAACCATTTCATATTATGCAGCCACTAGGGGATTCTTCTATTTTTTCGTTATGCATTTTTTTCCCGTTAAATTTGTTTATATAATTGTGACACCTAAATAAGTTAACCCCTAGAGAAAAATCACAGATCCTCCACAGATATGACGTTTGGTAGAGGGACCGATCACCCCGATTCTGAAAAACCAAACCGTTTTAGAATGTATGAGAGAGATTGAGCCAAATGAAGTTATGGTCTAGTCTAATATCGGAAAAATATGTATATTTCTATTGGCTGCATAAAATGGAGCATCTTTCTCTCATCTAGGGCTAGACTATAGCCACTAGGCCGTGGAAATTTTCACCAGCCTCACTCTTTCCCAATATATATATAGTAATCAAGAACAGGTGGGATATAGAGTGCAATGAACACACAAAAAGAAAAAAATTATTGTTTGTAAAATTTATACTGCCTTTGATTAATTTTAATTTGTTTGTATCCAAAAGAATATCAAAATAATTATGAAAATTAAATAAGTGAAATTTAAGTTGACCATCATTAATTTTAAATAATTTTGAAAAATGTATAAATGTAATTTATACACTGTAATTTTTATTGGATCTGCCATGAGCAGTAATTATTTTAATAATTTTGTAATAATTTTATTTTCAAATATTTATTTGCTATTTCTGATTTAAAAAAAGATCGAGAGCTACCAGAGTGAAATAAAATTTTCAAATTTAGATAAATAATGTGGTCACAACCACAAATAAAATGCATAACAAATAATTGGAAGAATCACCTAGTGGCTGCATAATACGAAATGATTGTAGTGTTCTAAATCCAGCTGAATTGAAAAGATTTATTCCCTCCGTGTAAGAGCTGTCTTGAATTTCAAATGAAAACTAATCGAGATGTTGAGCTCTCTCTACCTTGACCCTGAACAACCAGATCCACTTTTCCTATTCATTATTCATTCATTATATTAAATCGCTTACAACTCGCCTCTACAGTAATTGAAACCGTATGATTTTTAGCCATTTTACATTTGTTGGATCTAATAAAACTTTGAGAAAATACTTTTTGACAGAATTCTTCTCAATCGTTCAGCTTTCTTTACCAATCGCATCAGCTTCAGGTTTTTTCATCTAAGCCACCATTTTCTGACGAGCGTGACTCGGGATCTGATTGTGGGAAGTCGGTTACAAGTTAAAACCTATATCGATTTCAACAAAGAATTAAACATTAACATTTTGGCACAAGGTTGCTGCTACGCTCTGCCTTCTACCTTTACAGAGTCAGCTCGCGTTTGAATAGTGACTTAACCGAGCACGATATGGGCCACGAGCTCATTTCATGTTACAAAGACCGAGTAATTGACTCTATTCGTGATAGGAAATATTCTGGCTCTCTTTCTGAAATGTTACCAATTAATACCATTATCTAATAATTCTTTGCAGACTTGTAGGACGAAAAATATTAGGTGGCCAAGTGGAAGCTGCTGGAATATAAGAATTTTTTTTTTTAACACCTTCATTTACTTATTAATTCTGTTAAATATAAAAATATTTTGTAATTTGATTACAATAAGTAGTAAAAATTACATTGAATGACAATCACACGAGGAGAGAAGGTGACCAATGATACAACTCTCAAATTGTTTACTGATTAGGTCCCCAGGAGGTCACGGGGCCATCTTCGTTTTAGTCGACGGGGAGGATTGTAGGGGTTGGAGTTGGAAGACAAAGTCTGTGCTAGTGGATTAGGATGGAAGACAGTTTACTGTGGAAAAGGCGAAGCGGAAAGAAATGAGATCCTGAAAAAAAGGAATATTAAAATCGTGGTGAAGGGAGGAATTGGATACGTAAAAGGGAGCTTTGCGATTATTCTGAGGGTTTTGGATTGAAAGGAGTGGATTCGTTGGATGTTAGAAGGCTTGGCGGCACCCCAAATATCTACATCGTTTGTCCAGATTAGTCTTAGTAATGCCTTGTAGAGCGTCAGTTTGTTTTCTATTGTAAGATTGGAATTCCTATTCGTGTATAAGAGTCCTTGTCGTAGATTGAGTTATTTTCTTTTAATTTTAATATATTCACACCATGTGAGTCATGAGTCAAGATGGAACCCCAGATAACGAACGGAATTTGAGAGTGTTAAAGGAATATTGTTAAATTTCACAATTTTAGGAAAGTTTTTCTTTCCTAATTGGAAATTAACTTGAACGCATTTCGCTTCATTAGTTTTTATTCTCCATTTGCCGCACCATTTCTGAATGCTATGAAGATGATCTTGTAGGTTTATAGAAACAGATTTAGGATCGGAGTGGGAAGATAGGATTGCCTTGTCATCTACAAATTGAGCTAAGAGGGTACTTGGATGGGTAGAAATATCAGCAGTGTACAGGATAAATAGGATAGGTCCAATCACACTACCTTGAGGAACTCCCGCTTCCACTTGGAAGAAATCGGAGTAATCTAATCCTTGCCGTATCCTAAAGAAACGGTTGGATAAGTAAGACTTAAGGATTAGGTAAGTGTTACTAAGAAGTATGGATTTCAGTTTAAACAGAAGACCACTGGCACAGACTCTATCAAATGCGAAATCAATTGGGAAACATCCAAAAAAGCTGCTGGGCAGTACTCTTTGCACTAAAGGGAAGATGAAATGTAGTCTATATAATTGCTGGAGAATAGAATGCTTATGTCGGAAGCCAAAATGATGACTTGGGAGGATATTGAAGGGTTCAATGGAAGGCATCATTCGTTTTAGCAGAATTTTTCGAAAACCTAAGAGACTTATAGGACGGTAGAATGAAGGGTTATGTAATGGTTATCTAGGTTTATATTATTATTTTATCATAATAATATTATGTCGAAATATTTCCAGAGAAGTGGGAAGTGTGTAGTTCGGAGTATACAATTATAGATGTAGGTAAGGAATATAATTGCCTTTTTGGGAAGATTAGATATAAGAATAAACAAATTAAACACATAAATGCTTTAATTTGGAGGTAAATTGTTGACCCTACAAGATAAGAGAGGATTATCAGAAATTAGGTCTTGGGAGCTGGAGAATTAAAAAATGTCACCAAAAAAGTTTTTATTTTAGCCAACGTATCGGCCGAAATTTCAAGCATTCATCAGGGCTGAATATGAAAAAAAAAAAACATATAAAAATAGTATAGAAACATGTCTATATGTCATGATCCAACATATGAATAAATAAATGAAATGATAAAACTGTGTTTAATGAACTTTATAAAATGCATGAAAACTGAATACTGAACATACGTAAGAGAGTATAGTCTCTGAGATTTTGATGCCAGTCCGACTGCCCGTCTTTTTTTTTTTTTTTTTAAGAAGGAAGGAAGGAGTTTGAAATTATATCTTGGGGCAGGGGATTGTCGAACTTCCATTGAAGTTTAATTGGAAATGCTTTCCGGACAGGATTGTAATTGGCTGTGACCTCACTCCGTTCCTTCATTATTATTATTTAAATACAGCAATAATTAAGCCCTTCATTCATTGTAATATTCCGCCCTGCAGAGGGAAATATAATTGAAGGGTTATTCGTCATTATTTGAGAAATCTGACAGACTCGGAGGAGAGAGTTCCAATCTCCTCAATTATTTTAAAATTAGAATGACAACTTTCCTTCCTTTAATGATTTTTGAAAAGGAAATTAATAAAAAGTGTAACAATGCAAAAATAACTGGTATAAGTTGTATTGGATTGGCAATAACTTTTTCTCAGTCGTATAGCAGAAAAAAATTCACAGGGAGATTCGGACGACGAGAAAATATTAAGGAAAAAGTTTTTATTCTCTTCGGTCGGAATTTGAGGCTATTTCATGGCTGTGTAGTAAAAAACAAAACAAGAATTTAAAAAATGTACAAAATTACTACAAACTATGGATCAAAAGTTAACAGGGCTGTAAAATAGGCATANAGGGCTATGATAAGAAAAAAAATCCTATAAAAGATAATAAATTATAAATATAACTGATTTTTCTTAAGTTGAAAAAAATTACGGAGTTAATTAAGCAGAGTAGAGGAAGGTGATTTGGAAGTCTGTGTATCCTGTCGTAACTAACAGTGGCAGAACTTTAATATTAATATATCATCAACATATTATAATTAATTAGTCATGACTAAGAGACAGCACAGTACTAGTTGTGCGTCAATGACACGCAATCTAATACTCTTACATGATCACTAAATTACAAATTTTTACTATCAAGTTAGAGGCAAACCTCATTCGAAATTGGATTTAAGTAATGTGTATTATATTTCCAAATATAGCTTCTTAGTTTCAGGGGTCAGTTAAAATATCTTCATGAGTCTGACCAATTTCCAATATTTGTCAGCCACACAACTCTTCATCATGCAACAAAAAGGCTACCCAGATGAAAGATAGAGCGAATTGATCCGTTTTCATCAAAAATTTCAAAACTCCGGACTTTAATTAAAACTTTCACGTCACCATTAAAGAGTAAAATGACACTATCAACTTTTCAGCTAAGGTATCCATGCGACAAGCCTATCGATGCCTTAGAAGAACTCCTGTTCCCGTTGGTCAGAAGACTGGCCAATAGGAGAAAAAAAAGGCCTTTAATGAATTTAAAATATATTCAACTTTATATAATTTAATATTTTTTAAAAATTGTAGGGCGGAAGAGAGAAGGATGAATCTGACAGCAGAAAGAAACTCTTTGGTGTCGTTTGTTTCTACTACCTGATAAATACTCCAGAACAAGATGTCTGGAGAAAAGTGAGAGCTATGTTTGGCACGCACAAAATAAATCGAGTCACTAATATGCGGACCCAAGAAAAGAATATATTATTAAAATTGTACAATAAACTTTGGTTGTCAGGAAACTATCCAAATGAGA
Source organism: Oncopeltus fasciatus (assembly GCA_000696205.2). Classification (NCBI taxonomy): domain Eukaryota; kingdom Metazoa; phylum Arthropoda; class Insecta; order Hemiptera; family Lygaeidae; genus Oncopeltus; species Oncopeltus fasciatus. Next base: position 219,655 of record KZ807722.1, on the reverse strand, counting down.
TGAGTGGAATAAAAGTTTTTTGGTACCTATTCTGAAGCCTGGCAAAGATCCACATTTCCCAAGCAGTAGCTACACACGTATTTCTCTGTCATGCTGTATGGGAAAGATAATGGAAAATTTAGTTAATTATAGACTAGGCTATATATTAGAAATAAGAAAACAGAAATGGGTATTCGTGCATGGACCGCTTAGCAGCCATAGAAAACACGATCCTAAGTGTCTTTTTAGATAGTGACAATCTAAGCACTATTCTTCGACCTCAAAAAAGCCTATGATCGAACCTGGAGGCGCGGTATCCTTAATTAAGTAAATGACTGGAGATTTATAGGCCGATTACCTATATTTCTGCAATTCTACTAAGAATGGTATACAACAAGGCTCTTTACTCAGCGCCACACTATTTCTTTTTTTTTTTTTTTTTTTTTTTTTTTTTTCTGTGTTAGCCTCCCTTGCAACCACTTAGGGTCATTGGAGGGAGGGGCTATCTACAGGTTGCCACCCCATTTTAAACACCCATGGCTCAGGACAAGCTTCTATTTATAAATAAAAGATTGACCTGGGCGGGATTTGAACCCGCGGCGTCAGGATTGCGAGACCCGTACGGATCCCCTGAGCTAGCCTGGCGCCCCATCACACTATTTCTTATTGGAGTAAATTAAATAGCGGAAGGTGTGCACGAGGCTGTGGGATGTTCTCTGCTAGCAGATGATCTTGTCTTGTCTGTGCGTCATGGGTCAAAAGACATTAGTGTAGCAGACAAGCTCTACAAACTGCTCTTAACCAAGTTATCTTCAGAGCGGATAAAATCATATATGACTTCTCAGCGACAAAAACGAAAAAAACAAAAATTTTTAACCCATTTCGGTAGACTACGAAGGAAGCACATCTCTCTACAATTTTATATTAATAAAACACCAATCGTATTAAGAATAGAGCACAAGTTTCTCGGGATTGTTATTGAAAATTCAAACCTTAAATTACGGTTACTAATTTAGAGTTTGAATTTTCTCTGATATGGGATTTATTATGATTTGTGTAAGATTTTTTCACCTAATTGTATAAATATCGATATTTAGTTGAATTATTTAAGAAATATAAGTTAAATAAAATGTTATAATTTATTTAAGAATGTATAATCTCCACATATAAATAAATCTGAATCTAATAGATATTAAAAGTATGTAGAAGTATCCTGTCTACTACGTAGAATTCTTTTGAGACTCATATATTTCTTCTTCCCAATAAATTTGAGTTGTTTAGATTTGACATTTTTTTAAAGTTACAATTCTGTAATAATTATAACATGTACTGCAAAGATGCAAACAAGTACAATTACCAAGAAATTATACCAAGATTGGTTTTGGCTCCTAAGTTTCCGTTCCTTGTTAGGTCAAGATGATAATTATTCCTGTACATTACAAGAAGTGGGGACGGCAATGGAGGAGGAAAAAGAATGATGTTTCATCTGACGTCAGGAGCCTTTTTTTTTTTTCTTTTTTTTTTCATATCAAAAGGTTTCCTGTTCAGACAAAGCATATGTTCGTTTTCTAGCATGTGTTCTGTGAGGAAACTTGATAAGACTATTCAGTATCTCTAGTCAGAAATTTACTTTTTTTAAACATACTAACAATTGGGATTTTTTTAAATTATAGAGAATTATTTTTTGACCGTAGATATTATTATTAGATGATTTTAGTTGGGGTTCGGTCAAGGTAGTTCCAAAAAAATACAAATAAAAAAAAGTGTATTTTTTAAAAGATTATCTGCCAACGTTTCGGCTTACATTGTAAGCCATCTTCAGGGCTATCATGAAGACGAGAGAGGACGTCCTCTCCCGCGTATTCCAAAACTTTCTGAAAATGTTAATAAATCCCTCAGAAGAACTTTCACTAACCTTACGCTTGCTTTTTCCACCAACAACAAACTAAAATCCATTTACACCATCCTTAAAGACATCATCCCCCTCTCTAATAGAACCAATGTTGTCTATAAAATTCCTTGTTTCGCTCCTAATTGCCATGGTTCTTACATTGGACAAACTAAAAACCCTATTTCCCGTAGAATTGACAATCACAAAAATGACAAAAGGAATATACTAATAGAAACTGCCCTCACAAAACACGTCATTCATGACAAAACACACATTCGAGTTTGATAACATTACCATTCTTTTCACTGAACCCTATGAACACAAACGCCTTTTATCTGAAACCGTTCACATTAACTTACAACACAATCAAGTTTACGACAGAACTGACATAGAACAAATTTCTTCAACTTATTCAAATATTTTCAACATTCTGAAATACCATTAGCCCTCCTTCAAAATAAACCTGTCAAACATTTCTCCTAGTTCCTTAAAGTTACTTATCCGCAATAATGTAAATATCTACTTTTCACTGTTCTTGTTGATTGAATGCTATAAAAAGACTCTGTCCGGGAGGGGGTAATACTTCCAACATTATTAATGTTATAACACTGATGATACCTTATATTGATATTGACATTATTCAAGTTAGTATTCCTCTAAAACATCCCACCCACTCATATGATTTTATTTTGATAATGAATTAATTTGATGGGTTACTATAGAGAGCCTAATACTGAATTTCGTAAATATCAAAATAATAATATTATATATAATGTGAATATATGTTAGA
>KZ807722.1:75843-87327 GCA_000696205.2 Oncopeltus fasciatus | reverse complement strand
AATATTAGACATATTATTATATATTTTTAGCTAAAGTTATTTATTTTTTTAACTCACACTATTTATATAACAGTAATTTTAATATGTTACTATTGACCCTGAAGAAGGAATTAAATGTTCTGGAATTGTCGGCAGTATATATTTTAACTCCTGTGACTAACCCACATCCTCTAAAATTACTCGTAGTAATTTTTATAATTTATTTTTACTGACATGTTGCTAAATTAGTAATTGTCATGAAAAAAGCGATATGTACATAAGATAAGAATGGGGAACATGGAAAATGGAGATTAAAGTTTGAAAAATATGAAAGCAAGAAAATAATGAGAAATGTAGAAGAAATGAAAAAGTTTAGTTAAAAAGGAAAATAATACTCAAAATTGCTGGCGGATGGAAATGTTCTTACATTTACTTACTCTTGTAAAGATAATAAAGAATAGGGATTGTGGACTAGATGTCTAATACCTGAATAATAATCTCTGAAAATAATAGTAAAAGTGAAAATGAAAGGGAGGGGATCATTATGAGAACAGCCTCAGGTTTACCTCAGCATGAGTTAAATTCAGCAGAAAAATCAATGTGAGAACTGGAATATTTATAACCCCTCACCTTGGATAGTCTAATAAATCGTAGGGGGAAAATGAAGATTTATAGAAGTAAATTTAAACAGGTCATCCCCTTTAAGAAGAAAAAAAAAATTGAATATTATTAACCCATCTCAGGGTCAGGTATCAAAAAATCCAAAACCAATTTTAGAGTTTCCTAAGAATACCTTTTCTTTATAAATTAATCATTTTAAGGGCTTTATTTTTAAAAGGAATTTTATCAATGATAAAATATATTTTTTTAAACATTTTGAGTAAATTTTAAACAAGCATTAAATATGTTAATGAAAAAACAAAATCTATATTTTCTCCAAGAAAATAAATATAATTTCCTTTTTTAAGGAATAATAAAGAACTTTGCAGTGAAGTTACTTATTTATTTCAATATTCTAACTGGATAATTTTGCCATAGCTTATCTAAAATATGATCAATTTTCTATTTTTGATTTAACTTTGACTGTATTTATATTGCTTTTGTGGTCTACTATCACCTGCTAAGTTTGTTAATCATTTAAGAGACAACCTCCAATAAGTATGAGTATAGACATAAATAGCCGAAATTTATTTTTTAATCCTATGAAAAAACCTTATATTTACCATAATTTCAATATGAAATGATAGGTTGCCTAGCAAGCCAATAGGAACAATAAAAGAGGCGTTAATCTACTACTGAAAATGTGAATTTTTGCACCTTAGTAGTTTCAATTTCAAGCAATAAAACTCAAAAAACCACAAATTATAATAAGAGGTTGCCATGAAGTAGACAGGTTTTAATATGAATAGAGAATAAGTATTTTTTAAAAAGTTTTAAATTTGTAGTCATAATAACACCAATCAAAATATTTCGTATTAATCAGACTCAATTAGCGAAACTTTCTACTAACCTCTTTTTTCTTGGCTAGTCAAGAACTCATCTCTCGGTTATCAATTTTCCAACAATCTATGACTTTTCAGGTATAATCTGATTTGGGGACCAATACAATTTTCTCATTTATCTTTGTTTCACTGAATTATATTCATTTAATTATTTGAAATCACATGGAAAGTGAAACATGTTTTCCATTTTACTTAAGAGAAAAAAAAAAGAATGCTAATACAAATCAACTTATACTTAATGTAATAATGAAACAGAATGAACTTGAATAAACAAATAATTACTCTGAATATACACACTTTAAAATTAATATGATCTTTTCTTTTTTCAAATTTACATGGGCACAGATATCCTTGTTGTTACAGCGCTAAATTCTTAAGCCAATGTTTGGTTAAACTCTCAAGGATTGCAGTTAATTTTTCTTTCTATGCTTCTGTCTGCTATGGTGTGTTATTTATTATTTATGCTTGTTCAATAAATAATAAAAACATAACAATGAAAAATTTAAAACTTCTCTTTTCCTATTCAGAACTGAACAATTGCTTGAACTATATGTTTTGTAACATTTAAAGTTTATAGTCAATCTCTGGAGAATACCAAAAGAAAGGGATCCTCTTTCTCTATCTTCCGACATTAGGACAGTCAGCACTGTTCTTCGTAAATATTAAAATTGAAAAACCACAAGTCAAAAAATATATAAAATGCTGTAATTGTGAGGAATTTGAGTATATTGTAGTGGACTGAAACAGAGTTGCTATTGTCAAAAAACACAGAGGGTTTTTTATACCACTATGGGTGGCTATAGGGTTTCAGGTCAGATATAGGGACTCAAATCACCACCAAGCAGCATGAGCAATGGTCATTGAATCAACTCCACAAAAATATGTCAAGTCTCAAGACCATGTTCTTCCTCAAGGACCATCTATCCAAGTCTCATTAAGTCCAAGATCCAAGAACACCCATACAGCTGAGCTCACTTTAGAACTGCAGTAGCGCAAAACTTCCTTTCTCATGAAGCACTACAGTCAGATTCTATAGAAGCGATTCATGTAACTGAGAAATATTTATACAAAATCTCTTACAAATCACATCGCTTGCTATGGTCCTAAAGCAATAACAGAAAGGGCCTTATCAAATTGCTTGAAATCTTTGGATCTTCATTCACACAGGAAAGAGTCATAATTTGTATTGCTTTGGAGTAAAGCAGAAACCTGCAAAAGGGCTCTTGAAGACTAATTTCTGTAGTTGCCTACTGTAATCCTCCACCTGGTCCACTTAACTCACTACTCTTTCTTCAAATCCTATAACCAAACACAGATGTGCATTGTACCCCAAATTTAATAGATCTTTACTCACAAAAACTTTGAACACTTTTCAGTTGATGCACCAAGCAACCTCTTGTCAGATTGAAGTCTTATATCCTAAACCATTCTCTCGCACCTTTCTGGAAACTTGATAAATGATTTCAAATTCAGTGGTGTATCCACACTACACTCCCTCAAAATGTGGAAGCGGGTTTGGCATAAATCAAATGTAAAGGTTTATAGTGATTTTTTAGTCCCCATATATTCATAACGAACAATTAAGCTTAGCAATAATGGAGAAGGCCCATTAAATCAGTGTTAATGTATTGAATGTTACCAGGATGGCAGACAAGGCTAGTCTATTTCTTGTTCAAGTGGCACAAGAATAACACTGTAAATGACTAGGACATCTTGGATTTGTATCATCCGAGAAGTGGAAGATGCCTGGGGGACCCTTCATAGTAACGAGACAGGGATAAAACACTGAAGGATATTTGAAATGGAGAGTTTTTTTGTTTTTTTTTACTGCAGAGATTATTAGATTTTTTTTTTGGAAATATTTATTTGGTTGTGGTTTGTTATCCCACGTAAATTGTAGTGGGAATTTAATAAGATATCTAGCTCGTCCTGGTGGTGCAATGGTTAAGCACGCAGGCCCGGATAGCAGGAGATCTAGGTTCGATACCTGGCTGGGACAGATAGATTTTTTATTCTATTCCCTTTCATTAATTGANGTGGGATAAAAAACCACAACCAAATAAAATATTTATAAAGAAAAAATTAAATAAAGTAAATGACGAGAGTCGACAAATAGCTTGACAATGTCAGCTCCTTCGAGTGTAAGACGAAGTTCTTGTCTTTCTCGTAGGTTAGGCTCTCACCAATGTAGAGGGAATTGAGTGAGATACCTGACGCGTCCTGGTAGCACAATTGGCAAGTGCACCAGCCCGGATAGCAGGAGATCCAGGTTCGATTCCTGGCCGGGACAGCTAGATTTTTTATTCTATTCCCTCTCATTAATTGTTTAAAATTTTTAAATTATATTTTTGGATCAACCTTGACCAAACCCTAACAAAAAACATCTACTAAAGGATATTTGGTTTTGAGATCATACATGAGCTTTTCTTCATTAGGTTCTACCAATTCGACCTTACATTACTGTCCCTCTGGCTAAAGGGGAAGCCAAACTCTAAAGCTCAGAACCCAAAGTAAGCTTCACCAACATATCTGATAGATGTCCCAGTCGGCCGATATCGGAGCAAAATTGAATGGAAGCTGTCTTCTTCCCGAGGTCTTTGCCTTTAACCTAGACCACTGACCTCAGGTCATTTATAATCTGCAAGCTAATGCTATTAATTTAGACAGATAAAATGGCCCCCAATAGCAAGCATATGTGCTAATATTCAAATGGCTAATGAAGTACTTTTTGGACCAGAGACTTTCCAATGCTAATTTAGAGTGACTGTTTTTCAATAACGGCAATTGAAATCATTCTTAACATTTGTCATCTGTTTTGAATATCGTTTTTAGGCCCTATGTTCTTTCCAGTGTTCCAACAACAGCAATTCAGATAGTCAATCTCCTTAATATATATGGCTAAGTTTTGTTTAATTGCAGCTTATGATTTGGCTTTGGACGAGAAGTGGTGCAACAAGAAATTTAGAGGGTTGTTATGGTATTTTGATTTGACTCGAATCTGCACTGTCTAGCAAAAGTCATAAAGTAACTTTTGATCTATATCCAAATGTTGACTCATTATTAATATTCATGACCAGTTGATCTTATAACAGTTTTAGCAGAAACCACATTTAGCTGTTAATACTTTTAGTGCAGTGACTGATAGACATCCCTCCTTGTTATGTTAGAAATAGCTCTTTGTCCCAGGGATCACTCTGATAGTTTTAATAGTCGTTAAAAAATCAATGATCACTTACATGGTTGGGAAATAATCAACAAGCATTCATATCCATATCCTATCAGATTGGCAAAATGAAAATACATAAAAAAACACCCCCCTTCCACATATCTCCAAGCTAGTGGTTCATGTCATTTATCAGACAAAGAAAAATTAAAACTATTTTACTATCACCTCTAAAATATCTTCAAACCTCACAAGCAAACTCATGAGTTAGGCAATTGACAAACTACTAACATTTATTTTATTTTTCTTTAATAAACCAATTCTCTCTTCTTAGGAAAGCCCTACAATAAAAGTAGAACCAAGAAGCTACTTAAACTAAACAGAATGTGGGTAAAAGAGACAACTACACTCATAATAGGGCATATCAGTAATTAAAGCTCACATGTGTAACAGGGGACTCCAGTATCATGAGTAATGAGAGGGGTGATTACTTGCTAATGTGGGGGGAAATAGCAATAATATAGCTATATTTAGAACATTTTTCAGGGACCTCAACCTACAGTTAAATTTATTAAAGATTTTATTAAATCGTAGAGCTTTTCCTTTAAGGTACTCCATTATCTATCTATCCACCTATGTTTCAGTCTATCACAGTCACCTCTTAATTTAAATATTTCCTTTATTCTTAAAGATGAGAAACATTTGTGGCTGCAATTTCATTAATTTTAAAAAGCTTTGTCATTGATCTAGAACAATTAAACTTTTCTTACATATTTATTTAAATGAATATTATGCCTTGCACAAAATTTTTACCTTTACTTTAAAAACTTTCATAAATTATCTTTTTTCCAGAATCCATTAAAACATTCTCCCTTAATTTTTTTAAAGGTTTTATTATAATTTTAAGTTTATAATGTATTAAGAATTCTTTAAGAAAACAATTCTATATAGAAGTATGTTCTTAATTGTAAAGTAAAATTCCTTCCTCATTATTACCACTCTTATTACTTAATATTCTACAAGATGTAGTACATGCTATAAATATCATTTTATAATTGCATAAAAAATAAGTACTATATGGGTATGTTTTCACGAGTCTTCAATATAATGTGGTAAAGGCCTCCAGTACAAACTAAAGTGCATCCTACCCATTTATTCAATAATATAATTTTATTATGAAACAGATATTTCTGGATCATAGAGGGTTCAGTTTACTATCCTGTAGAAGAGGGAGTTTCTCAGAACAGTGAGTTCTTTGCTTCTTCACTGATGATAACCTGTCTTATTGACTAATATAATAAGATAATAAATAAATTTACCTACTTATTTTACATAATAGATAAATTCATAATAGATAAACTCATTTTTATGAGTTCTGCCCTCCTAGTTAGTTTCTATCTCTGTTTTAATTTGTTTGAAATTAATATTGAAACAGACTATTACAATAGCAGTCTGAAATAAGAAACACAAACATTGACTGATAATAATTTCAGAATAAACTTCTATTTATGCCTTATTTAAATGTACCTTCTGCTTCATTTTTGCATCACAATTATATGGCATTTCATCTCACTAAATTTTTTTAAATATTTTAAATTATAAATGTTCTTATGTAAAGACAATTACAACTTTAATCATACCACTCAGGAATATACATTTTGCTCTATAGGCTGAGTGATTTTCTGCTAATGCGGACTGAAAACCGACCTATGTTTTAAGTAAAAAATGTGTTTCTTGAGCCTTGTGTCAATCGTTCTTCCAGCTTCTCCAAAATGTGATTTCTTGCATGTGCACAGAATGTATATATCCCTGGAATCCTGAGTTTCAGCAAATCTTTATGGTTAGGAGAACATCTGCCATTCTTCAGTTGGTGGTGTCTTCTTCCTTTGGATCTAATAAAAAAATATGGATTCATAACCATTCCTTATGAAAACGGTTTTCCGACCTGCATACTGTATTTCAGCCCTGATTATGACTTGCAAGTTAAGTATAAATGTTAGCAATAATAAAATAAGTACCCAATAATTTTGCAGTATTTAATTTTTCAGATCCTAACCGAAACCCTGACTAATTTTTCCAGCTTAATCCTTGACTGCTAGCAAACTACCAACCATGTTAATTGAATATCATAACTGAAGTCAGTTTTTTAATTTTTTAAATGTAATTATACATATTTTAAGTTAAATTTATATAGATGAAAATCTTTAAGACATAAAAGGCAAAAATTATTATTAATAAATGAAAAAAAAAAAGGTTCATAACATCCGTTCTCTAAACTTCATATTATTCAAAGTATTTTATGCAAATAATTTGAATAGTATTAGAATTATACGGAAAATATTGCAATAAGCTGAGGAAAAGTAATCTTTGTCCTGCCTATCATTAATAGTGGTAGGATTGAGATTAATGTGCACACATTCTGAAATCAGCCTTTTCTTAAGGAAAGGCTCAGAAACGAAGAAAGTAGATTGATTAAAAGCAGGTGTGTGGTGTTTCCTAATAGCATGAAGGAAGAGGACCGAAGAATTCAGATCACGATTCTTAATTCTGTATTGGTGTTTTAATATCTTATTAAGATATTAATATTTGTTTGGCCAATATATAAAGCCGAACAATTTCAAAAATCTGAATGTAGAATTAGGTATATATTTTTCAGCTTGTGTATATATATTGTTCGGCTGTCTCTCAGGTTAGTTCAGCAGTCTGAGATGTGACCATACCTTCCTGGGAGATCTCTAATTCTATTAGTGTAGGAGTGTGTATTATATTTCAGCTCTGATGTTACAAGCTAAGTCAAAACGTTGGCAATAATAAAATAATTACCCAATAATTTTAGAGTATTTTATTTTTCTCATCCTGGCTGAAACTGTGACTAATTTCTCCAGCATGATATTCAATTAAATTCTACATTAATCATTTAAGGATTATCAAGTGCAGAGAGTATATTCTTAAACCAGTTTATAAAAATATTTTATCAACATTAAAATTAAAGAAAAATATTGATTTTATTTTACTGATTATAACTATGCATTTTTTTACAGTGCAAAATTTAGATAATTTTTTTTTCTGTTATGTATATGCTGATTGTCTTCAAAAATCCAAAATATCATACATTAACCTGAATATATTTTAAATTCAAAACTTTATTGCTTGTTTCTAAAATTGAAAAGATTTTTCTTTTAAAGCTTAAAAAGGGTTGAAGCAAGAACAATTGTCTCACCAAGCCCCATAATGTACCAAGTGTTAAAAACAAAAAGTTCTTGATAATTATTGAGCATATTCTGCTTGTCTCTTTAATATTGTACCTTAAAATAAACATTATCTACAGAAGTTATCTTAAAATAAAAAACACATCCTATTGAAAGGGCCATAATTGAATCACAAGCTTTCTTCATATTTCAGTTTTATCCCTAGTATTTCTTGTTTCCAGTGGCCATTTACATAACTCAGCAGAGAATCCTCTGTTTTATTTATTTTTTTAAACGTGGAGAAAAATTAAATTAAGCAATTTCTACCAAAACTGAAATCATACATTTTGTCAGTAGATGATAATGTATGATAGTAAAAGTCAAGAAAGGAACTTTCTTGGATACGGAATGAAATGGTTCCAACATGAGTGCTTGTATAATGAATTACTGAGTTTTCAATAGTTTTATATTTTCTACAAATCAATTATATGGATCTTGCTATTAATAAAGCAATGCAATGACTTTTTCCTCCTTGCTATAAATTTATCAAGCTCTAAGAATATGACTCTTATAGTTAAACAGGGGAAAGGAAGGTAGGTTAGAATAAAAAGAAAACACGTTTATCTTGATAGTAATAATTACTTAGATCAGCTAAGATATCAACTGGGTAGTCCTTATAGCACATGCAACAATTATCCATGCAATATTGTGCATGCTATATTCTAGGTGATCATATAGATAGGGTTAATCCAAAAAACAAATAAATAAATTTCAACAATGCAAGACAAAATTTTGCAGTGTGACAATATACAACACATAAGCATATAAAAAGCAAAATCTAAANAAAAAAAAAAAAAAAAAAAAAAAAAAAAAAAAAAAGTCTTTATGTAGGAGTAGAAATATTTAAAAATACATAACCTAATTAAATACATATAAAGTTATTAACTAAATTTAGCCTCTTAATCGGGCTATATAAAATTTTAGTTTTTACTTTAAAAGTTGTATCAGTTTAGGCAAACCTACTGTCTTTTACAACAAATAAGCAGTATACTGTCATTCCTAGTGTGCTACAGAGAAGTACTTCTGAATTAATAACAATTTTTTATACTAAAAACAATATAAAGAAATTAAGTTTATTAGAACTTTTTATAGATGTTCTCTAGTTTTAATGTTTTAAACGATATGGTTTGAAAATTAAGATGTACAGGAAGTTTTCTATTAGAAAGTATTATTACTGCAGAATTATCTGTGAAGGAGAGAGAGATGAATAGGAAGATTTGGTTGGGTGTTTTATTCTCGATAAAAGTTAACTATCTCATCACATGAAGTTAGAGTGCTCTAAAATACTCAGAATGGGTTGGAGGCATAAAGAGATCTTGTCCTGGATAAAAGCATTAATTAAAATCTCGTCAAGCATTTATTAAATTACATGCAACAGTTAAGATATATGGAGACAATAACAGTTAAGAAAAAAAGGAGAAAAAAAAAATTAAAATTTCACATTACTGAGCACATCGCTTTCATCCAGGCCAGTATATTTCCAATGAGAAACTATTATATTTTAAATATATGAAATTAGCCATAATTAAATAACATATGTATGATACTTGCTGTGACGGCCAAGTTGATTCTGAGAAGGGCTGATCACATCCAGATGCTTGAAAAGCTTATGTTTTGAATTGAAAGAATAATTTGAAAGTAAAATTTAATTTTTATGTCAAAATTATGTATTTAGCCAAAGCCACTTGGTTCATACCCAAGTCCTAGGCATTCCTTGACTAGGCTTAGCCTGGATTTCATAACAATAAAAAATATTCTAAAATAGAATTAACCTTGAAACTTAATTAAGTATAAAAACAATTGCACTTCTTTTTTTAAATACATTTTTTTAATTTAAAATTACTTCATGTCTAACAGTCTNTACTTCATATATTTTCTTTTTATTATAGCTTTATTTTATAATTTTTTTATTTGAAACTCAATTGTTCAAGTGTTATTCCTCCCAACATAGATTGAGCATACACTTTTTGGTAGGTTTTTCTTTTTCTAACAATTAAAATACAAAATAGTCTTAATGAATTCACTTACTTATTAACACTTATTAGTACTTAAACTATTGAAAATAAGTTACATTTGTGACAAGTAAATTGTCTATACAGTTGGAACAAAGAGCCCTCAAATCCACTATTTCTGCTCTGTATTGTTCACTTTCCATTCCTAAAAGCATCTGCAGACATTAGTATAACTTTTTGTTTTCTATTTCTCTTTGAATTTTTATTTTTACTTATTTAAAAAATAATCAAGCATTTTAACTTGTTTTATCGTTTTGGCAGCCTCTAATAAACCTTTTTATTGTTTGATTTTCAGAACGATATGGAGAATGAACATAATGATAATAGCAAGAGGCTTAGAAATTATTACAAGGAATTTAGGCTAAGGATTATGAACACATTCCTTCAGCACAATGATAGGCATATTGTACAGCTTGGAGATACAGGAAAAATTGAGAAATCAAATCACTGATTACATCATTTCAAAGAAAAACAAAACAATTGTTTGAATCTGAGTTTACCATAGAAGCAACTGAGGTTAAGACCAATTCTTAATGAAACAAAAGAGATATTCAAAAGTTAAAAATGTTGAGCTGCTCTATTACTGGCTGCTCAATCTACAGACATTTATTTTTTTCAGAACCTCACTGTCAGACAATTTTATCAAAGCAGAATTAACAAAAAGCTGACTGAGTTGAAGGAGGAAATTCGACAGACAGGTGGTGGAAGGCTGCTAAGGGATTGACGGCTTTTCAGACATTGAGCATGAGGAGCCAGAAGGCAACAAATAATTGTTTCTTGAAGGAAATTCTAGGATAAGGAGGCTGCCTTCTCAAAGTGGCTCAATAATACTAACAATGATGCAAGGAGGGAGTATGTTATAATAAAGAATAGAGTTAAGAGGACATTTTTCAAGCCAAATAATGCAAAAATTGTTATAAACTAAGAAATTTCATGAGATTCATCAAATAATTAGAGGACTGGAACTTATAAAGTTTGAGTGAGTTCAGCTAAGGAACCAATTTGGAGCCTAACTCATTAAGATTGGCTCCTTTAAAGAAAAAAAAAAAAAAAAGCTTAAGAAACAGAAGAAATGGAAATTAGAAGAATCTTGGGTCGGCGAGTGAGTTGGCTCTCTTTAAGGTAGGGGGTGTGCCACCCTTAGCCGATCTGTGAGGATTTGGCAGCCCAAACAATCCCATTTTCCCATAACATGGTTGTATGGTACTCTACTCGACTTTGGTAAGGTCCGCTACATTCAGGCATTCGTCAGCTAAGCTACAGACAATATGGAATGAATGACCCAACAGCTTTTGAATTGCCATATATAAAAATAAATAATTATAAAAGTGGATAGAGATCACAGGCTTTACATAAATGCAAGCTATTAACAAATCCTACAGGATTGTATTAATTATAATTAATATGGATACACAAAATAATAAACATTAAATAAATGAGTTATAAATGAGTCTCTTTAAAATAAGTTCTCTTTTTTCTTTAATATGAAAACTCGATTTCTTTAATAAGAAAACTTATTTGACTCCATTAAAAAAAAAAAAAAAAAAAAAAAAAAAAAAAAAAAAAAAAAAAAAAAAAAA
>KZ807722.1:33215-48789 GCA_000696205.2 Oncopeltus fasciatus | reverse complement strand
CAGTCTATAATAGTTAAAATTTTATTATTATTATAATAAAATGTATCCATTTGAAGAGATTCAAATGGTTTTACTGGAGTGGGAGTCACACTATATTGCTGTTTTATAGGTTTCCTTTCATATTTCGTTTTTTTGCAAATATCGCAATTGTTTACATATTCTGTAATATGTGTTATAATGCGGGACCAATAATATTTCTTCTTAAGGTTAAAATGTACATCATTTATACCTCTATGACAGGTTTTGCCAATGTGTTGGGAAATCACTAATTCTTGTTGCTCTTCTGTGTCTTCTACATCTTGTGCAATATTAAAATAACGTTTGATTCTGACTGTTGGGAAGTGATTTTCAACGAGATACTGAAAGTGGGTAAATATGCTGTTAAGTATGTCATTGTGTAGTGTAATATTTTTGTCAGAACAGTACACACCATATGTAGTGTTTGGTTGTAGGTATTGTGTGCAAAGCTCAAACAGGTCACGGGACATAGGATAGTTAGTGAAAAAATAATGTCTTTTCTTATTCCCATGTACAGTTTTCGAATAGGTGTCGGACATTTTACCTCTAGATATAATTATTTGATGTTTCTCAACATTAACGGTTTTCAAAGGATCGTCCACTAGAAATACTTGATTAGTTGGACTTTCTTGGGAATGTTGAGTCGCAAGACTTGCATTGTCATCTATATTATCTAATGTTGTCCTTACATTTTGGGGTGAAAGGCTTCTAACAGGTGTCGTGTTAGTAAAATGTGTGTTATTAAAAGGATTTGGGAGTTGGTCAAACGTTGCTTCGTGTGAATTGGCATAATTATTTGATGCCGCTAGCCACTTTTTTAGTTCTACTTGTGGGTCTATCTGATCTGTATGATTAACCTCTTGGGGAATTCTGGATAAAGTGTCCGCAACGCAGTTTGTTTTGCCTTGTATATATTTTATTTGCAGATCATAGTCTGCTAACTGGCATTTCCAACGCAAGATTTTTGTATACTGTAGTGGTTTATGATCCGAATTTACTCGTGTTTTGCGCCCATAGATATAAGGTCTAAAGTGTCTACAAGCCCAAACAATTGCTAGTAATTCTTTCTCTATCGTGCTGAGTTTCTCCTTGGCTTTATTTAGAGTACGAGATGCGTACGCAATAGGCAGGTCTTGTCCATTGAAGTTCTGAGAAAGTACCGCGCCAATCGCATAGTTTGATGTGTCAGTGGTTAATATGAATTGTTTATTGAAATTAGGTAATTGTAAAATGGGTTTATTTTGTAATAAGCATTTTAATGTTTCAAATGCTTCTACGTATTCTTTATCTTTAGTATTTATTACACCATCCATGCGCAATGCTGCTGTAAGTGGTTTTGCAACTTTAGCGTAATTTGGGATCATTTTTCTGTAATAGCCTGTAAGCCCTAAATATTGCTTTATTTCTTTAGCATTTTTGGGTATTGGGAAGTTCTTTACTGCTTCCAATTTGGCAGGATTAGGCTTAATGCAGTCTGTGGAAATAATATGTCCAAGAAAAAGTAGTTCGGGTTTACAAAACTCGGTTTTGTCAATTTGGATTTGAAGGTTGTGATCTCTAAGAATTCTAAAAACTGTTCTTAAGTGTTTCAAATGTTCTTCAAGATTATCTGAAAAAATAATTATATCGTCCATGTAGACAAGTACATTGGGGATATGGGAGAACAAGTTATTCATTGCTCTCTGGAAGGTTGGTGGCGCGTTTTTTAAGCCAAAGAGGAGTCTGAGGAATTCGAAGTGACCAACTTCTGTGCTGAAGGCTGTTTTGGGTATTGATTCTGACTCCAATTCTATTTGATGATAGCCAAATGCAAGATCAATGCTACTAAAATATGTAGCTCTGCCAATTTTGCCAAATAAATCCTCGATATTTGGTAGAGGAAATTTATCGTCTTTGGTCTTATCGTTTAATTTACGATAGTCAATGACCATTCTAATTTTTCGTCGTCCCGAAGCATCTGCTTTTTTGGGAACAATCCATACAGGGCTATTATAAGGATGGTCGATAATTTTGTTTTTTAAAAGTTTATCAATTTCAATTTTTATGTCTTTTTTAAATATTTGGGGGTGACGATAGTTCCTAGAGTAAAATGGTTCGTCATCTTTAGTTTTGATTTTGTGTTTTACTAGTGTACTCGGCATAAGTACATCTTCTTCACGCTTAAGAAGGGAGGACTTACACTATGCACTCTACCTGCATCCTACCTGCAAGCCGACCCTTCACCGACCGACCCTTCTCCAGCACTTTCTTTGTTTGAAAATACTACATATACCCTGGAATCCCTGCTTTTCCTCATTCAGTGTAGTCCCTAGTCTGTAAGTGTAACTATGTATTTATACTTTCTTTTAAAATAAATCTTCTTTTAAGTTCACTTCATTCGAACTTATTTATCTGGCGCCCGAAACAGTGGGACAGTAAGAGCTTAATTTCGCGAACGTTACTCGAAACTTTAGCGTGAGTTCCAACTCTTTGCTTACTGGTTTGGTTCTGTGATCAGTTATCCTAGACCATATCCCGAACTCTGCGGCTGACTTCAAGCCACCGATCGTCCCTGTTCGGGCGCCAGATAAATATGTTCGAATGAAGTGAACTTGAAAGAAGATTTATTTTAAAAGAGAGTACAAATACATAGTTACACTTACAGACTAGGGACTACACAGAATGAGGAAAAGCAGGGATTCCAGGGTATAAGTAGTATTTACAAACAAAGAAAGTGCTGGAGAAGGGTCGGTCGGTGAAAGGTCGGCTTGCAGGTATGTTGCAGGTAGAGAGCATAGTGTAAGTAGAGGATGTAGTGGCTGGGAATGGCTTGAGGTGGGGTGTGACGTGGGGGAACAGGGAGGGGAAGACTGGAGGGGTACGGGAGGCAGGCCTCTGATGAGACAGCCCCTCTACTCTGGCTGGCTGAGTTCGGCAGGTTTCGTTCTAGTTATCAGTGTGTTGTGATAACTGAATGTTTATCTGTAATAGTGTTCATAATAAATTCTGTATCTGTTTGACTTCATGTGACTACGCACCCCTTTTTTCTCTTCAGTGCTTCTGCAAATGATTTATTAAAATAGTGGGATTCTGCTGAAAATACCTGCGCCTAGCAACATTATTTTTAAACTGAACTGTTTTATTTGTTTTCTTCTATGAAACCTGGGGCAGTTAGTGTCAAAACTGCTGCGCTGGCCTAAGCAATTGACACAAGAGGAAAATAGTGATTTCCCAGCAGTTCCTGTATGCCGATCCTCTACACACTGAGAATATACCGGATTTTTCAGCCAAAACCAAATTCAAGACAGGTTATGCATCTTAGGGGATGGGACACATAAAGGCGAGTTTTCAAGCTACATAATCTTACTTTTGCAATTTCTGGTAAATTAGGTAAACTAAATGCTAATATATACATATAGGTTTTTATCTATACCAAATTTTTTGAAATTATTCTTTTGACTGATTTCACATTTTTTTCCTTCAGTTCCTCTAATATATTTTCCTCATTCAGTTCATCTAAATCTGGGCTGTAAATAATGCCCTTAAACTCATTAAGTTTATCAAAGAGGATCGCAGCTAATGGTATTTCACTACCCAAGTTTTATATAGGTAGGATCGGGTTTAGGGGCGATCAATCCTTAGATTATTACAATTATTAAATTTATATATTTAGCAGTTTATCGGATTGAGCTTTATTGTTAGTCTCTAGTAAAATTGTTCCGTCTCTTGATTTCTTAACGTTTTTAGGTTCTCCTGCAGATGATTTAATTATTTTGTGGAATAGAAATGGGGAGACTTTATTTAGTGATCTATTATCAGTTCTTATCATTATCAGAAACTTATTATTATTGTCATTATTTACATTTTCACTTCCCTATTGAGTATGATTGTTAAATTTAAGAAACATTTTTCTTTTAGTTGCCGGTGGATTGATATCAGGAGGTTCATTCATTTTTACCCCCTATTGAGTTATCTTAGCCTTATTTCAAGTTAGTTAAGATTAATAACAGACAAATAATAATTAATTATTGCTGAAATACCTTAGTATTAATAAATAAATCAGTAAAAATATAAATAAAATATATAAGGCATAAAAAGCTTAGTGATCACAGCACGTGGTCCTCTGCAGGTGTTGTTACAGCAGTCAGAACACAGCTCCTAAATAACTAATATTATTTTAAATATATTACAATAAAATGACCCAATTACAGGGAGTTGGTCAAACGTTGCTTCGTGTGAATTGGCATAATTATTTGATGCCGCTAGCCACTTTTTTAGTTCTACTTGTGGGTCTATCTGATCTGTATGATTAACCTCTTGGGGAATTCTGGATAAAGNCATCCTTTCTATGTATACACACACACACACACACACACATATATATATATATATATTTTTTTTTTTGAAGGAATTTAGTTCTTGTGGTTGTTCCCATGTTAACATTTTTGAAAATTTAAGTTAAGTTGATCCTGGTATCCAATGACTTAATACAAACAAGTATACAATTATTTTTTAAATCGCTTAATTTAAACAGAGTACTGGGGATTACTGCTGAAGTTCACCTGCCATCTCAAGTTTTATCAAAATATCTTATATTCATTTTAGCAGTGGAAATATTTTCATTATATCACGGAACAGTAACACTTGTAAATAATAAAATAATACAAAAATATTATAGGTCTTATTTTGTTGACTTAGGCTTCCACAGTCATCAGATGTATGTAAAGTTTTTTCCGGGTTGGACCATGTAAAGATTTTGATGGTTGCCGAGCTTTCGCACATCCTGTGATGGCTTCTTCAGGGCTGAATAGAGAATGAGGACCTGAAGAAGGCATCACAGGATGTGCGAAAGCTCGGCAACCATCAAAATCGAAGAAGTGTCCAACCCTTTAATAACTTTACATAGGTCTTATTTTGTTTAATTGTAGTACAGGGGTAGGAATTTAACTGATACCTCAATTTCGACCAAAAGTAGCTTTTTCACTTAAACGNTGTAAAGTTTTTGATGGTTGCCGAGCTTTCGCACATCCTGTGATGGCTTCTTCAGGGCTGAATAGAGAATGAGGACCTGAAGAAGGCATCACAGGATGTGCGAAAGCTCGGCAACCATCAAAATCTTTACATGGTCCAACCCGGAAAAAACTTTACATAGGTCTTATTTTGTTTAATTGTAGTACAGGGGTAGGAATTTAACTGATACCTCAATTTCGACCAAAAGTAGCTTTTTCACTTAAACGGCAGAAATATTTGAATTGACTCACTGAAAAGTAACAAATGTAAATAATTTCTAAATATCATACCTTCCATTGTCCGTCTTCATTGGTTTCTGCAAACCATCTGTTGGCGAGTGCTTTCGGACATTGTCCATCTTCTGGCCGAATACATGCGTTCACTGTCACACTGTGGGTTTTTATTTCAAAAATTTAATTTTTGTTAAAAAAGCCTAATAACCGCGATGTTTATCGCCCTTGCAATATATATATATATATCAATCCATTCCAATCTAAAGTAAACTGACATAGGATCCCAATCCACTATTACAGACCCTGTCCTCCAATTCCAACCCCTGCAATCCTCCCCGTTAACTTAAATGAAGACGGCCTCGTGATTTTCTTGGAACATAGTTTGTAAAATATTTAAGAGTGGTGGCATTGGTAACCTCCTCTCCTCCTACGATTATTATTTTGTTATTTTTAATGTTCCATAGTAATCACATTACAAAGGGTTTTTATATTAACAGAAATTTAATAATTAAATAAAAGTTAAAAATAAAATAAAAAGTTGGCATTTATGATTTGTGTTTTATCAAGTCAGAAAAATCCATTGTTTTCTATAATAAAATCGTTTTATGTTTAAAATGGAGAGTTGTTGATCATGGAGATTATTAGTAGAAAATGTATTAGGGTTCGGTGAAGGTTGTGGGGTAGGGTCTCTGTTGTTGTGGGTAGGGGTGTATGTGGTTATAACAGAGTGCAAATTGAATGTTTTTTTACTGTAGTCATCAACCTTGACCGAACCCCAACAAATTCTGTAGTAATAGTTCTATGTTTTTTTTTATTGGAGTTCCATATCTGATGTCTAATGAAAATATCGCAGAGAGTGGAGTCAATAAACATAATTACCCATGCGAGACACGCTGTCTGCATTCGGCAAGAATTTCCATTCTGAAAAGAATGAATGCATTCACAAACGTCAATTAGCCTAACAGCAGTGTTTACTTCTGACTGATTACATGTCTATTGAGTAAATCACTCTGTGATTGAGCAATGGTCATCAGTTCGTCAAGGTGACATTATAATACTTGTAAGTATCTGTGAAGCGAGTATTTTTATTAATATTTGTCGGCTATTGAAATGAAATTGATGTAATATGTTGCCGTTTGTGTTCTATTTTAATGTTCTTCAACATCTGTCTATAAACATCTCATTAGGTGCAGAAGGAAAAATACTCTTCGGAATTAATTATCTAAGTTTACTTCGAGATACCCTACTTAAAATATACACTTATTACAAACTGGAAGCCTTTAGTGACGACTGAAAATATACAAACAGCTTTCATTCAGAGTGTAAATAGCTCCTTTTCCTAAGTCCAGAATAGTTATTACCTTATACATGGTCCACCATGAATTTGCTATGGAGAAGGATTAACTTAATAACATGCTTGGAAGTAGTTTTTTTTTTTTTTTTTTTTAGCTATGCTTGAATCTTTCACAATGATAATTCTTTTGCATAGACAAAATGAGCAGGAAAGTATATAACGCCAAGAGAATGAAAAATAATTAGTTTTATATTTATTTAAATTTATAAAAGGAGAACAACAACGAACGAAAAAAGTCTGTATGGGACAATGCAAAGAAAATGAGCAGTTGAATAGACGAACTCGAAATATTTAAGATATAGGATATGAAATCACTAAATAAATTTTGAAGCATTCAATGAAACTCATTTTGAGAAAAGTAAAACTGTCAAGTACAATATAAATAAAAATACATTGAAAAATGTACTGAAAGAAATAAGTAATAACATAAACTTCGCAACAAAGTGTACAAACCAATATAATAGTTGATTAGAAAGCATCAGAAGAAAAGGTAGGTAAAATGGCTTCACATAGTTAATAAACAATGAGAAATGAAAAGAAACAAAAAAAAAAAAACACCTTCTCAATGGACCAAGATCCAGAATGACTTCACATACATACTTGACACAGCATTTTTACACCAAACTAACTTTGGAAACATAAAAAAAAAAAAAAACTTTAACTTAATATAAATAGGATGCTTTTACTGTCAGTTTGTTTCTAATGTATATGCACAGCTCGAAAAACATTATGAGTGTTGAAAAACAATGAAAAACATTATCAATGCTCAGTAAGGAGATCCTACGTATGTTTCACAAGATGCTTCGAAAACGTCGCATGCGGTTGAAGTTGGCAGAGCTCCCATATTTGGACAAATCACTCTTTTAAAACTTCTTAGCCTCAAACGTTCGAACTTACAAACCTTCCTAACTCTTACAGGACATCATTAAAGATATATATAACCTCGGGTAACGCTGAATTTATGGGACACTCCGCTCACAAGCACCAGGACACGGACAACAAAATGGATCCTGATATTGCAACTTGGACCAGGAGATGTATCGCCTGACACCAGTCATAGAATGTACATAGTCATATACTTGTACTTACACGACAAGGCATCTCCGCTTCATCTAAATTTTTGAACACATAAATATAATCATCACCGTCACCGAAAACTGTAAGATTTATTGTCTCACAGCGGAATACACTCGCTGGCCAGAAGCTAAATCCGTCGAGAGCATTTCTGCAACAGCTGTTGCATTTATCCTCTGTAGAACTTGGATCTCAAGATTTAACGACCTTGCACGCAACAGCACCGATCAAGTGTACGATTTTGTAAATGGCTCTTTACTTGACTCTTCAAATTTGTGGATTAAATTTTACCCGGTGTTGACGTACTACTGCATAATGCCTCCAGTTTAATAGAAAAGGCAATGAAAAGATGACACAGAACCTTGCAGACATCACTCCCAGCAAACATCATCAGCTAAAGCTACACACCTCTTTGAAGAGCAGCTGTCAGGGATGAAAAATCCTGGAGAGCTGTGGAGTCATCTCTTCTCTAAAAATTAAAGATCTTCATCAGGCTGACCGCAGAATAGAAGATCGCTAGTATAGAAGTGAAGCCAGTCTACATCCCACAGGACCCCACTCCTTCAGCAGCCACGGCACCAATTTATTCACCGCCAGTACAGCATGGTAATACTGAAAATGCCACCCGCCAGAGAAGCCGTTCAGCCCAAATTGAACAGCAGGTCTCGTCAGTTAAATCTCTTGTTCTCGGAGATTAGAAAAATAACTTTATTTCTCAAATCAAAAGTATATTATAATTTACAACAGACTAACTATTACTAACTTAAACTAACTTAAAACTAACTAAGGCTAAGACAGCCTTCTAACCCTACGACTAGACCGACTCTCGGCTAACACCAGAATGACCTCCGCTCGTGGCGAAGGGCTTATATCTAGTTCCTTATCAGATATCTTTATTATTTAACATATGAGTCATACTTCTAGGAATGGCCATGCTTCCTAGGGGTTGAGTGTCTTTAACTGTCGAGGACGCTGAATCCGATTACCAGTCATCTCCTGTGCAAGATCATTGTGGAGAATATCGGCGCTTCACAATAATAACATAATCATTCCCGGGTTTCTGTAACCGTTCAGTCGAAGGAAGTTACACCTGGCAGTGGTTCCAAATCTTAGTGTACCCAGTTTAATAGTGGATTAAGCAATTCAAATTTAATAAAATTTTCACCAACCCCTTTGGGATAATCATTTACCTGTTTTACATAGTCGAAAACATATTCAATTGTTATTGTGTTTGGCTATTAGCCGGTGGACATTCCTTTATTTGTGTGAGTGAGGAGATTTAAAGCATCCTTATTTATTTTTGCATCCTTTTTTTTTATTTGTTAATTAAATTATAATTTTTTGTTTTAACTTTTTTTTAAATTAATTTTGACCAGTTTATTTTGCATTTTTAAACGGCCATTATCCATTTAAATCGGTATTTATAGCACGGTTGCTATTGATTTAACTGAATTATTCTTCATGGACAAAAAAAATCTTTGCTAGAGGACTCACAAAATTATTAACCTATCGAAAGATAGCTTTTATAAAATACTTTTCTCCTGTATATCCAAATACTACTTTTTTTTCTAGGGTTGAAAGGTGTTCTTCAATATAACATTTAACAGTATTCTGAAATGGCTCAATGCCTCCACTGAACTCTCAACAAAGCATGTAAGTTAGACTACAAGCAAGTGGTATCAACATAGTTGTGGTGTTGGAAAAGAACGACACAAAACATTCGAATATGTTTATTTCAGAGTTTTTATTTTGTGATCAGAATAATGCTGGTAAGAACAGTACATATGAAAAATAAAATAAATTTCCCTTCAATTAAAAGCTGCATAAGCTAAGCTAAGACATCTTAATGTTTATTGTAAGATGGACATAAATATCAGATAATTAATCTTACAAGCCGATAAGTACAATGAGATGCTCTGGTTCGCTCTGGGCTGATTAGAAGAAAAAGAGAGGGACCATGATATCTTCCTAGTTACCTTTTTAAATATCTACCTTAATAAGTACTTTGTGTGAAAGGTTACACAACAGACACATACGTTTTTTTTATAATATTTTTTTTCCCCCAGAAATCCAGTAATAAAGATGATTTATAACTGTTTTCAATTTTGATCTTCCTATAAACTCCACTCACACTAACCGGATTCCAGCATTTAATGAACTAATCAGAATATGTCCCGAAAGATGTATAAATACAGAATTTGGTTTCCTTATTCTGAAAATAGAGGGGGCTGATCAATTCACCTTATTGCATTATTAAATATTGCCCTTCTTATTAGTTTCGCCATATTAACAAAAAAAGAAAAAGAAAATAATATGCATTTTTAATTTTTTTTTCGGTAAAGCTACCGAATTAATGTAATTCGGTAATCATTGAATTAATGTAACATGCCAAAATAAGCAAACAAGCGAATTGTTCTATTTTGAGGCCACTCAACCTCGTGATTACATTCTTCCTCTGAAATTTTCAAAATATAAAAGTCAGAAAATTACACTCACCAGCAAAAAGTCTTACATGAAACTATTTTAATATTTATCCTCTGGCTAGTATTCTGGTGATATATTTATTTAAATTTATAAAAGGAGAACAACAACGAACGAAAAAAGTCTGTATGGGACAATGCAAAGAAAATGAGCAGTTGAATAGACGAACTCGNCTGTATTTAATTTTATTACATTAAATTATTTTATTTTGTTTGAAAATGGATTAGGATGAAAAAGTGTAACTTATAAGTAGCCTGAAATTGTCAGGAAGAAAGGATGCGCATCCTATGACAATAAAGAGCTAATCTAATCTCTCTCTTTCTCTCTCTCATTCTACCTCTCTCTACTCCTCCCTCTCTCCTTTCACCCCTCCCTCTACATTGGAAACCATTGTATCAGGAGTAAGTCCCGATGAGTTATTTTAAGTTAACCTCAGTTAGTACTTTGTAAGTGAAAATAAATAAGCGGTACGTTTTTACTACTAATTAATTTTCGGCGTACTGCTGAAAAGCGGGGAAAAAAACTTCAAAAAATTAAGGAGCTAATCCTATATCACAACAAACAATGCGTTTAAATTTAACGGAACCCAAACAAAAATATGAAATGAACTTTCTCGGAAAAGGTTGAAGGTGAAGAGAACTCTTTTGTAAGTAGTTCTAGGCAGTGAATGTGAGCCATTCCTGGAAGGTTCGAGTTCTCTTTTCAGAGTTCTATTAACTCCAAAGAAATGCAGATCGACACAAGAAGGCTGAAAAGATCCATCCTGATTATTCTTTCAGCAAAACCTTGCAGTCTACGAGTAGGCCTCAATAGAATAATTGGATTAATTTTTCAATTATTTTTATTATTAAAAATATCCGTGATGCAGCATAAACCTGTAATAATAAATAAAAAAGTGACCTTAAGGCTCTAGTTCAATCATAAAGGCCATAAAAAGCTATGGTACCCTTCTAGTGCACTCCTTGACGAATCATTGTTGGGGTAGTGCAGTAATACGTAGAAGAGTTTTATGGCTTAGTTTCTGATCGTTCAAGATTCTTAGTCCTCATTCTTATTTTTATTCTTCAAGAAATCCTGTAATTCAAAGTTAGCATACAAATTGGGTATTTGCACAAATATGATTTATTACGAGTTATATAAAGAACTGTGATCTCGTACTCAGCACATATTTGCAGTTAAGTTTCAGTGACAAGTGTGTGTGTAATTTCAGCTCGATACGTCACACCCCAAAAACAGCGAGTAAAGAGAACTAGTTTGTAGCTGTTCAGGAGCGTTGGGAACGACAGGGGAAGACCTGTCCAACCCCTCCCCTCGTCAGGCCAGCCTCTCATAGCTTCCCTTATCACTCAGCCTGCTGGGTAGGAGGCTCCGTGCGAGACTCGTAACTAAGCTTCGACAGTCGGCTACCCTACTGTTTTTTTCTCTTAAATAAAATAGTGCATAATGGGAGGCAATCATTATCATAAGGGCATTGCAAGTGCAAGGTGAAAAGGAAAGCGTCGTGGCGCTGCCATGACCCCTCCTAAAGATAAAAGGCGGCATACCGCCAGAAATACTCCATCAGAGAGAAACCACATACTACATTAAAGGAGTCACCATCCAGCCCCCCCCCCCCTCAACGAAGTGGCAGATAGGAATGAAAATCGATCACCGTTAACCCTTAACCCGTTAACCCTTTTCAGTCATTTCAAAACATTACTGAAGAGGAGATGGAAACCACCACCCAACGTATACCCTGACCACCACCCATTTTTGTCAGAAATGTACAAAATGTTCGCCTGATGTGCAATGAACTCGATGAGCGAGTCGGCCGCGGGAATACACTTGTGTCAACCGTCAGTAAGGCACTAAAATAATGCCAGATAGCCCTGACATCTAAAGAGGTATAGTCAAATACCTAAAACAAACCGTTTGTCCAGTATCCCACATACCAGCTCAAGGAGAGTGTGGAGTCAGGGTTTTTATTCGCCATCTCCACCAGTCAACCCTTCTTGACTATGTTAAAGAGGAACTCACCGACATTGGCTTCCAGGTCAGTAATGCCATCGATATTATGGAGAACAAGCCTGGTAAGGACGCCCCTATAAAGACTCCGTTTCCTTGTTCATTGTGGATCTCGAACCCACTAGCAATGTATAAGAGATATACGATATAACCTCACTTTGCCATTACAAAATACGAGTGGAGAAGCCCCTTTATTGTAGATCGTTCAATACCACAAATGCCAGGAATACGGTGTACTAAAATATACTGCGAATATGGGGCCCGATGTCAAATGTGGAGGGAAACATCTCATAGAGAATTTCTCGCCCTCATCACTCTTCTTCTAAACCTATTGTCAACGGTAGTTTCTAATATGACTTCCTCGTCTAGTAGAAAATCAATTCTTCCTCTCCTAGATTCTTTTCTGTCCTCCTCAGGAATGCTAACGGCATTGAAACACATACAAACGAACTCAAACTAACACTAGAAGACAAATGTATAGACATACTCCTAATACTGAAACACTACTAACAAAAAACAAAAAAATCAACCTACCAGGGTGTGTACTAAGTAGTGTTATTTACCGAACTGATCATCCTAACGGACGAGCTCATGATGGGACTGCGTTCCTTATCGCACATCCCATACTCATTTTTTAATTCCTTCCACTCCTACAGACTCGCTGCAATCCACTTCAGTGTCCATCAATACGTCTACTTCCCCAATTACCCTTTCTGCAGTATATTGCCCACCTAACAAATCTATTACCTCAGTCCAATTTCAAGAGCACTTTAAATCTTAACGTCTCCGTTTCCTCTCTGGCGGAGATTATAATGCGAAACACCTGCAGGGGGACACGAGAACGACCAACTCCCGTGACCGTGCTCTTTATAATGCTATCTCCTCTCACAATCTCTCCACAATTGGTCGGTCCTCTCCTACCTATTGGCCCACCGATGTAAACCGTTTTCCTGATATTCTAGATTTTTTCACTTGGAAAAATCCTATTCCCTTTCACCACTCAGTAAAAATATTAAACGAACTTTCCTCTAACCACAACCCTGTTCTCCTTACAGTCTCTCACACCCATCTCTTGACAATTTTCCCAACCTCGATGGGTTCTAAATTATGACAAACCTTCTGCCCCCTTGCGTCGAGAAGATGGTTCCTGGGCCTATCTAACAAAGAAATGGCCCAAATGTTTGCCCAGCATCTATAGGAAACATTTCCTCCTCATCCAGGTCCAAATAATTTGTCCAATAACGCAGAGATTGAGGAGTCACTGGACATATCATTACCAATATACTTACCGATTAAGGCATTAACGCCTTCTGACAACAAGTACATTATTAACCATCAGCCTAAGCACAAAGTACCCTGATATGATCTTGTAACCGGTCTAATACTTCGAAATCTACCCCAAAAAGCAATTGCTTTCCTGACTTAACTCAATAATTGTTCCCTTTGAACCACTCATTTTTCACTTTTCTGAAATAATTCTGTTTCCCAAACCCGGTAAACTTGCTTCTAGCCAATTATCCTATTGACCAATTAGCCTTATTCTTTTACTTCCTAAGGTGTTTGAGATAGTTTTTCTAAAAATAATAATACCTATAATAATTTCCTTAAATATTCTTCCTAATCATCAGTTTGGCTTCCGATCCCATAATTCTACTGTCCAGCAGGTGTTGTAGATTTTATTTCCTTTTCCCTCGTGAGAAAATAATTTTGTCCTTATGCATTCTCCAAGACTCAAATGAAGATATAATACCAATAATCGCTCCGTGACCACCTGGGGACCTAGTCTGTAAATAATTTGAGAATTGTGTCATTGGTCACAATCAAATTACAAAATGTTATTATAATATACAGAATGTAATAAGTAAATAAAGATTTTAAAAAAAATTTTAATCTGTAAAATGTATCATTAAACATTTATATTATTATTATCTGAGGGAATTTTAATTAAATACTTTACGTTTCAGATTTTTTTCATTGCAAAGATTTTGTAGATTCATTCGGACATTTATTGAATCCTTCTATATAATCACTGGTAAGGGCAAGGAGACCGAAATAACAGCCTTTTAGTATTATGAAATTTTACTTCATTTTCAATATGTTTAATTTTCTTTCTTTTTTATCTTTGAAATCAATTTGAATATTTAATTTATTGGTCGCTATTGCAACGGTTTTAGTGATCTTTATTTTGGAAATCAATCTGGGTAACATTTTTACAAATATTTAAACACGCAGGAGTGATATTAATTTGTGGAGCCGCAGAATTTACTTTTGGTGTTCTGTTATTCTACAATTCACTGAGTATATACACGAGTAAATATCAGTTAATTTTTAAATTAATCACTTAGGGAGTGAATTCTATTTCTGCTGGTTTGGTGTAGTTTGAAAATTAGATATATTCCATTGTCATGGACTGGAGTTAATCTTTTTAGAGGATTTACTCATCGTGTTAGTAAGTTATCATTACGCACTTTTTAATTTTCTTTCGCTTTTTTGAACATAAGCATGCAGGACAATTATTTTTGCTGAAATTTAAACTTTTTATAGAATCAAAAATATGGTTCCTGCGTGTGCTGGTTCCACAACTTTATTTTTTATACATTTCTCAATAGTGTCTAGGTGGTTTTGTATAGATATAGAATAGAAATGGTTATAGAAAGCTGTTTTAGGGTGAGGATAGGACTTAAGGATTATTATTAAGGATACTTAAGGATTAGGTAGGGTGACTGTGAATATGGATTTGATTTTGCACAAAGGACCATCCATGCTCAGTAAAATACTTACACAGTGGAGGTGGTTTCATCATTTCATCACCTGTTATGATTTGAAGAGGTTGGAATAAGTTTTAGTTGTTAACCGAGATGTATTCTCCTTCTCTCTTTCACTTGTGCTTTTAATTTACTCTTGTTGCAAGTTCCTGGGTCGTGACAGAAGTTGAATATGCCATTCTTATGGAATGCTAATGGCGGAATGTCGTCCTTGAGAGGAGCCATGGGTGCATCTTTGTGATTCCCTTTTATGCCTCCTAGACTAATGGTAATAATTTCCACCCATTATCCATTCCAGTTATAGGAATAAATTATAAAAAAATTTAAAAATAATGCTGTTCCTTAACCGGGATCATTTGGCCAATGGGCCAGTCGACAGCTAGCTTTGACGAAGAATGGTTAGGATAGAGAGGTACGTCCCTGCTATCTCGTTTGCTAAGCTTGCTATAAATGTACTTTTATTAATTCACTGATAAAGTAGAATTGTGTGTTACTTTTGTCATAGACACTTCACAATCAGAATCTGCTAAAAGTGA
Source organism: Oncopeltus fasciatus (assembly GCA_000696205.2). Lineage (NCBI taxonomy): Eukaryota > Metazoa > Arthropoda > Insecta > Hemiptera > Lygaeidae > Oncopeltus > Oncopeltus fasciatus. The sequence continues at coordinate 33,335 of KZ807722.1, read as the reverse complement.
GATCATAAGTCTTTCTACAACTGGTTTTATAAAGTTAGAATATAAGAGCAATATAAGTATAGAGGCGATCATATATCGAAGGGTACACGATTTCTCAATTAATAAATTAATATTTAAATT
>KZ807721.1:338953-349845 GCA_000696205.2 Oncopeltus fasciatus | reverse complement strand
ATTTCTTATTAGAAGTGTACAGCATTATAAATTTTAGAAAGTGAAAACTGCATACATTTTTGTTATTTGCATTAAGCATTATTTACTAAAATTCCTTTCAACTTCTTGAAACTTACCATTTTCACAACAGACACCAGCCTTTATTTACTAATCTGTTAATTGTATTCTTCTTATTAAAAGGAGGTTAGTTTTTAAAAAACCTTCAATTCTTATATGACTTTTGTATTACCAATAATTATATTTAACTCTCGTGGAAATTATACAAGATCCNTTAAATAAAATTAAAAATAAGAGTAAATGATGAAATTTATTGATACATTTTGGTCGCTTTGGTTGTATGTTTTAAAAATAATAGAGCCTGTATTGCACTCGAAATTACATTCTAAAATATCATTCTTAATATGCGTTTTTGTTTTTTTTAAATAAGTTTTATAGAATTTAATTTTCTAAAATTAGATTTTACTCCTACTTTATTCAAATCATATAGCTGATGATAATTAAATTCCGATCTTCATCTTTTTAAATCTCCCAATAACGATTTCAAATATTAACAAACTGTTCGTGAAGAAAAAATACTGAAAAAGAATATAGGCAAAATTAAATAAAAAAATACAGTAACAGGAACCTAATTAGGTATTAAGTAAATAAGATCTACTTTAATTTTTATTAATTTATAANTTTATTTATTTTTTTTTGTTGATTTTTTTAACTTATAAGTTCTGTCTGCAGGAAAGCGACTGATGTGGCTATTCCAAACGTAACTTGAGAAGTAACTGTCACTTTTCCGCGATAAGTTTACACTTCTTTACAACCTACTTTCCAGAATCACTCGAGAGGGAGAGAGGTCTGTGAGCCGGGGATGGCTGGGAGATGAAAGTGTGACGTCACGATGTAGTAGAAGTGACCTTGAAGACCAGCTGACCCACTCACCCAGATCTAGAAGAGAATCCCGCTCCTCCCTTACTTTCCTGCGTGGCGGGTTCGCAACGGCGAAAGCCTGGGGGGTTATCCCGCGGGGGAGAGGGGAGGAACACTAGATCGCACTATCAGCAGTGACCAAGGGAAGAAGAGCTATCACTTCTAGCAGCTGTGCTTATCGTCCGCCAGGCTTCTGCAGATAGCGTAGTCACTGTATCCCGGACACAGGTTACTTCCACACATCAGTTGTGTATTGACTCAAACGATTTTAATATTTAATTTGATGCAACTTTAAAGATAAAAATAAAGTGTTAATCGATACATAGAGAAAACTACAAAAGAACAATTACATAAACACAAAATAAATTTGCGTTCACAGAAACTTTACTCGGTATTTGGGCTTTTTACGATAGGATGGAGTCGCTAATGGCTGAATTACACCCGGAAGGAGACAAAATNATCTTCAAAAAATATAAATAAAAATAATATAAGGATATTTTGGAAAGCAACTAATAAATTTGTTTGGCCGCTTCTTTTCAAAATAGAGGTCAGAAATAGTTAGGAAATGTTTTTGTTTTACAGCTTGATTAATTATCAATAGTAGAGAGGTTTTGTTGGGGTTCAGTCAAGGTTGATCCAAAAATAATATTTAAAAGAATGTATTTTCATTTTTTTTAAATTGTATTTTTTTAATCAACCTTGATCGAACCCCGACAAAAATTCTCTACTAAATTCTCTACGGTCAAAAACTCTCCATTAGAACTTGATTAATAATTTTCTAAAGTCGAGGAAGGAGGCTTAGAAAAATAAAATATTGATTTATTGCTTAATATCCATTATATGGTAGAAAATCAACAAATCTGACAGCACCTGCTTGAAAGTCTTTTAAAACATGTTTTTTTATGCTCCAGCGGTATCAATTTTTTTTAAATTGAAAAGCCGAATNTAATTATCAATAGTAGAGAGGTTTTGTTGGGGTTCAGTCAAGGTTGATCCAAAAATAATATTTAAAAGAATGTATTTTCATTTTTTTTAAATTGTATTTCTTTTAATCAACCTGGATCGAACCCCAACAAAAATTCTCTGCTAAATTCTCTACGGTCAAAAACTCTGCATTAGAACTTGATCAATAATTTTCTAAAGTCGAGAAAGGAGGCTTAGAAAAAGAAAATATTGATTTATTGCTTAATATCCATTATATGGTAGAAAATCAACAAATCTGACAGCACCTGCTTGGAAGTCTTTTAAAACATGTTTTTTTATGCTCCAGCGGTATCAATTTTTTTTAAATTGAAAAGCCGAATCTCTCACAAAATTTCAATAGATGCAACATATTTTTCTTCCTATCTTATTTGATTCTTAGTATCCAAGTAGATAAAACTTGCTACATGCTCGGAGAAGATGAGTTATGTAATAGCCAAAGTTCATATTTACCAAAACGAAAATACATTTTTTCTTCTTAGACTAAGAATAAATGTGACTTAGGTGTAAAATTTCCATTTTATAATGTTTAGATCCTGCAGTATTTTAAAAGTAACACATTAAAGAATGAAATTATAAACCGATACTGTATTCTATTACAAATACAATACTACTTCAGGGCAATAATTATTAATTAATTTTTTTCAAATTAATTTCTCGTTATAATAACACACATCATTAATCAATTAATTACTTAATTTTTCTTAAAATATGTTTGTGTCTTTTATTCCTTCTAACGCATTAGAATGGGTTTTGATATCAATAATGATAAATATTGCACTTCTTTGTTGCAAGCCATTGTTTCATTGAAACTAAACTTATTTAAAATTATTTTTCATTCAATTTAAATGGTTATATATTATTTTCAATAATTATTTTAAATGATTAAATAATTTCTGAGTGGTGGATGCTGTATAAGTCTGGGAAGAGCAGGACTCAAAATTTTGTTGTCATTGCATCTTTATTTCTACGATGATAACGCTTAAGCTAGATCTTTCTTTTATATTTCTTAGAGTTACTTCAATAATCTTACTGTTACTTTTTTTTAAATCATTAGTTAACTTTTTAGACTGCATCTGAGACTTACCGCTTAATGCAGTTGTTGCGTGTCACTTCTAAATAGCGACTTTCAACAGTGCAGCTAGAGTTAGGGCAACTAGAAATTTTAGCTCAGTGACTGGAAAAACTCTTATGCAATGAATGTCGCCGACAACCAGAGTAGATCAGCCGCTTAGGGAAGAACTCATCCTGCAGGTGACTCCAAGCTCAAATCGAATCAAAAGTTCCTTGAATTAAGAAAGAATGACGGACCCCCTTAGACTTCCCCCTTTGAGTTCCTCCTCTAGCGGTGCATCTGAGAGAGCTCCAGGAACTAATGGATTCTCTCCGCTGGAAGACGGAAACCGAATTTTGTACTGGCTCAGTGAATGTAGCCGAGCATGACTGGTGAATTTACTTGTGGCCATTGGAGATGGCCAAGAGAGGATTTCGTTTGAGAAAGACCTTAATATCCCATTAGGCTCTTTTGATCACAACTGAACTATTTCAGACTTTCACTGAGCTTAGAGTTAGTACAGCCATAAAACCTAAACCTATATTATCCTGGAGCTCCAGGAGTCCTAGCGATGCGGGTTCAAATCTTGCCCTGGTCAATCCTGAGCCATGGATGTTTAAAATGGGATGGCAAACTATAGATAGCCCCTATCTCCATGAGCCTACGTGGTAGTAGCCTCTCTTTTTAAAATAAATAAATAAAAGCCTATACTATAATTAAGGGTCCGAGTTTCTCTAAAGAAACTTACTTATTGATTTTAGGTCACTTATATTAAAAAAATGGTAGATTTGTATTTAAATATTACTTAAAACAGACAAATTACAGTAACTGAAGTATTTTACCGATATAAAAGCTGCAAAAAGCCTGTTCCTACCTTAGTTATGTACTGTACCTAATTTACTTATACAGTATAGTTAAATGATGTCATAACTCCCCTCGTATTACATATACAAAGTATGAGTGGTCTCGTTCTCCATCTGACGAAATTTCAAACAGGTTCTTGTCCTTCAACTGTGGTGGGCTCAATTAGGTAATTTCCCTATCCCAGAGGCTGGAAACAGCTCACTTAAGCAACAAAAAAAAAACTTGAAGTGTATGGGCCAGATAGAAATTGGGCTACATTCTTAAGGGTTGCAAAAAAACATTGGTTTTATTTTAATAATTTTGAGTTTGGTGTGGACACATGTTTGCGCAACATCCATGTACTTAATGTAGAATTTTAAACGCAAATTAGTTAATTATAATATAACATGAATCAAGACCAACTGATTAAACTAATTACAACGAAGTCGTTTAAATCTAGGTATTATTAGTGAGTATACCTTTCGTTTCATCAAACCACTATTAATTTCACAATTTCTATTGTTTTCAATTGCAGTTCAGACATCATGCACTCAGATTTTTCCTTGTATTCACATATACCATCTTGATACTACTATTAGTATCGTCTACTTTTCAAAGAAATACTCACTATATTTCTTCATAATTTGTATGGATTGCTACGACTCATTGTCATATACGATTTTCATTCCTCAGCATTTATTAGGAATAGCTATGGTAGAGCTCTCGTCTGAACAATAAATATAGAGTTCTTGTTTCACTGTAAAACCATATGCTTTTGGGTCAGTTTTAGAAGCACAAAAATGTGCCAGTATGCTATATCGCTTCAAATATTGCCAAGTCGTGTACCTGAAGCCCGATGGTCTCCAGGAGATAAAGAGAGCGAGAGAATGGTATGACTCTCAAGGAAGTTACCGGCTAATTGGATTCATTTTTCGTCGGAATTGTGTCAGTACAGAAACCGGATTCCCTTTGTGAAATATTGTAACAATAAAGACGTTTTGTAACGGAGTTGTTACGACTCTGTGAGCCGGCAATGACAATAATCGCTGAAATAGATGTCCCTCTCAGTTATTAAAGAGGACGCCGTCTGGCATCGGTGCTCTGCAGTCTGCAAGCCATGTTTCAACTACTATTTTGTTATATTTATATTTATATTTTATTTATCTATAAATAATTAGCAACCATTCATTATTCATACTATAAATTAGGTTAGTACTTTTATTTCAAAAAATATGTTAGTATTATGCGTTTCATTTAAAATTAATTTACACTTGTATTGCTCCCACGTTGTATTTCTGTATATACTGGTAAGTACTTCTAGAAACAATAGTAAGAAACATCTATAGTAGACTTACTAACTTGTATGTAAAGAAATCATTTGCATTTAAATGTTTCAATGATCATTTTTGGTAATAATAAATATAAGATGTCTTATAACTAAATTGTCATTCTGGTAAAGCTTTTTTTATATATTATACTTTATAACGCCGAGAATCATAATATTAGGAATATATTTTAAGTAATGTAATAGTGTAGCAAAAGGAATTTAACCTAAACGGCTATCTCGGTGAGTATTAGCCATTAACTAACTTACCCAACGGTTTTAAATGAGTCTAAAATCTAAATATGTTGTTTTTTTTTTNTATATATATTTGACTATGTGCTTCTAAATCTATAATATAGACAATATATAAGTTAATATATTATGTTATTATGTCATTTTAGTCTAGTAATTCAAAAGCAGTCTATGACCATCTTACTTGAAATCTAAGCTGAGAGGTACCAAATAACCACACAGACTTTTCGGTTCTTTCGATTTTCGCCGTATTTGCCAATGAACTCCAAAATCTCTGATATGTACATATAAACCTCTTTTTCAGACGTTATAAATGCCTTTGTTACACCTTTCGCTCTTATATTTTTTCATATTTACTCAGTTCATTAATATCTTTAATTGTTTCTATAATAAAAGAAAGGCATCAAATATCAAGGGGATAGAACGATAAATATACAAATTACAAAGGCATTTGTAAAAGGTTTATAAATAAAAATGAATGGTTGAGATTTTTCTTTATTAAAACAAATAACAATACAAAGTCACAGTAAGTAAAAACAATATAAATCAATCAGAAACTTAAATAATAATAATATCACAGCCTTAATATATTTGCCAGATCGACATAAAAAATAAAAGGGTTATCACGTTTTCTTATAAATAGTGTCAAAAAAAGTAAAGTTAATCAACGAAACATTATATAATAACATCCCAAAACAAAAACATAAGATTGTTACGAAAAATGTTAAACCAATAACTTTAGCCATCTGGTTACCAAAATCGCAGCAAATCGCACCACATGTGTCATGAGCTGGTGAATCGCCACTTTCTCGATACTCTTTCTCCTTCATCTCAACCTGGGTCGCCTCTCCTTTTTCCGCCTTTGAGAGACTGTTGGCTGTTTGGATCTTCATTTTCAGTTGCTCTTCAAAAAAAAATCTGAAACAGAATTTAAAAAAAAGATAAAACATTGAATTATTATATCTAAGCGTATTTTTTAAATATTATAAGTATTAGGAATGTTATTAGTGTTTTTAAACATGCAACAGACCCTCCAAGTAAAGAGTCTTCTTAACTGTAAAGGAACATGTTTTAAACATCCAACAGACCCTCCAAGTAGGTGACTTCTAAACTGTCAAGGAACTTGTATTTCTGAGCCATGCCTAGTGGTTTTCTCATATTATAGTTTCGGCGGTGATTTTTTAAGTCCATTCTCATTTAACATGAACATGGAAGTAAATGATTATGTTGATATAGCATCGAAATGAAGCAAAGTTATAGTTCTCGTTTATAATTTTTTTTTCATTTATATCGATTGCTATACTTAATATGTACTGAAAACTAGCTTCCTTTTTTTTCATTTTTTTTTTTTTAATGAGTGCCCTGAATCTATAATACTACTATATGCTTTGATTCCAATATATATTCGAAGTAAAAAAAAACTTAATAAAGCCCTGAGGGGGAGGGGATTATGGTAAAACTGTCTTTGATCATACATTGACTGGTACCGGTTTACGGTTAAATCTGATAATTCACCGATCGCCAAAAATACACGATAGATAAAATACAAATACAGAAAACTAGTATCATATCATACTTCAGAGCTTCCTTGGCAGTGTTTGTTGTTATTCACCTCAGTGAGATAAAGAAAGAGGATTTAAAAGTGAGCTTTGTTTGGTTTGATTGAAGCCGCTTCCCTGACCAACTAAATTTATATTCATGGTTACATGAAATGTACAACTTATAATCATTAGAATATAACAATATTATAATTATATTCAATACTTGATGTACTAGTTTCAATAACCCAATGACGATAAAAATAATAGTATTCAATATTTAGAAAAATTTGATTTTTTCAAAATTAGAATACTGTCATGTTCTCATGCATACAAATTTGTATAATTAAAAAAGAACATATTTATATATTTCATGAGTATAAATATATTATGTATCTGATATTATACTTCATTTTCCTGATTATGAAAAAAACACAGTGTAAACGCGATTTGAGACAGGTTAAATTTAAAGTACTACAACTTCTGCTTCCCAGATGATATCCAACTTATACTGACGTTTCGGGTCGGCTAGGTTTTGTCTTTGATTCACTGGTCCCAGCATCTTGGCAGCTTACATAAAAAAAAAGTGGAATTATTCTAGTAACTCTAACAGATTTACCTAATTATTATGGAAGCTGTCACTGTGTCCGGAGACTTCACAAAAAAAATATATGAAAGATCCCTTACATTCGTACCCATTAAATCGAATTTCGAGCCTCATTTTCGTGCAATCCTCTTTTGTTAGGCTCTAAGCATCTTGTAAGTGAATAAAGATCTATTCTGTTGACTGCTGGAAAATCACGATTCAATTCTTCAGCTGCTTCGGGTACTAGAAATTCGAATTGAATAAATAAGCTCAAGGAAAGTGTGAAATTCCACTTAAATCGGAGGGGGATGTCTGATTAGTTGCATTGTGACACACTTTTTGCTTCATTGGCAAAACGAATATTCGCTAAGCACTGACTTGTTGTAATAATTACCATAACAAAATTTTGGAAGTCCAACATTCGAATTTACGAAATTTCGAATTGATTTAATTGTCTTTGTACATAAACAACATTATACTTAAAATATAACATTTTAATGTGATAATAATAAAATTATTGATAATTAGTAGAATATAAATATTTTATGTGCCTTTGTACACTTATTACATAAATATGGTAGTGTCCTAATTGAACTTCTGAATGATTCTTCTGACACAGTGATAAAAGCCCAACAAAGGCTGAATAACGATCGTAAGAGGAGGTTCGAATCCTGCCTAACAAAATTCTTATTCATTTTACATTGATTTTAATATATTCTAAAACATTTATTATAATTATTATTCTTTGATTTTTTTCAGGTTAGTTACATTTTCGGCTCTTTCAATTCCTAATCATGGTAAATATTATATTACATTAATAAAAATTATTTTTACATAAGCTTATAATTTAAATGTTTCTATTTTTAAATGGCATTCCGTATTTCTGTACAAAATGGCTTTAACTGTGAAGCAACCTTGCAAGTTTTTTTGTTTTTTTTTTATACACACAATAATAATGACTGAACATTATAATATCTTTAGATAAAATGTTCTATTTTATATTGAATATTCTATTTAATATTGAACTACTTGAATAAAAAAGTTTTCAAAATTTCTTAGATAATACATATATGAATACTTTGATTGCATTATAATTTATAGCCTGCGAAGTGTGGGACTTGAACTTGCTGAAAAGCCAAACTAGCATGAAGCTAGCTCGCCTTCATTAGCAACTGAAAGTGAAACCAACTCTTTACATAAAGTTGAAAAACTCAAATCATATATATATANTTAATTTTAAAAATTTATTAAATATATATTAAATGTAGAATGGCGTGATAGAATTTAAAATAGAATAATTCAGTACTTACTAGTTATATCTGAATAAAAACTCCTTTACGGAAATTCGCGTGTGGCTCTCACGGGAAATCCCAGTAACAGGCATTAAATAAAATGACTACTTCCGCCAGAAAGTCGAGACTTTTATACAGAAGTAAACGTCACTTCTTCTTATCACTAGAGTAATATTTGCTTTGGCTGATAACGGTGTAAAGACTGGGCATTACGTGCGATGCCTATGTACTTCAGAAATCTAATTATATAATTTTTTTTTAACTGGTAAAATATATTTTGTTCTTTGTTTCGCCTCTTTTTATTGTACGAGAAATGAAAACAATCTACCAAAACATAGAAAATAATCTTTTCATATCCCATTTGACCTCAAAAAAATTGTAAAAAAAAATACACACAGCAGAATAGAATATTCTTATCTTATGAATGGAATGAAAATCGCCTTGCATTCCCTAAAAAATACACAACTAGACGGTCCTGTTAACTTCATTTTTATTTATTTTGTTCTGAGCAAGCCATAAGTATTTCTCGCATTAAATTCGTATGATAAAACAATAATTAATTTCTCAGGTATTAGATCAAATTCACTTGCCTTTGTTTTGTTCGCTATTTCACTTCAATGATTACTGTTCACTTTTTATTATGACGAATAACGGATTCCTGTTTGGACCATCTCACTTTATGTTCTCAAGATCGCTCATGTCTCTCTATTAATATAAATATTAAACTCGCTACAGTTTTTATCACAATACTATAGGAGCTTAAATCCAAAGATCGGTAAGTTTCGCCTATTCCTTTGAAATACAATTATATTACGATTCTAAAAATGTTTATTATTATTATTAGTATATAATTACGACGTTGCATATAACGGATTGAGTTAAATTCTATAGTAGTCTAAATAAAGGATAAAGTTCTCTATCAATGTAAATTACTGTGCAAGATCCTGATGAGGCGGTCTTATAACACGAAACAATTAGCAATGAAATTTCACTATTGTTTTATATATTTTTATTATAACTTCTATGCAATTAAATAATCATTTTACCTTCCTAGGTAGAGGAACAACCTTGTTATAAACACCCACGGGGGTGAGAAAGTTATAATTTCCCGTTAAAAGATTACCAAGCACAGCTGAGCATCCCAAATGGTTTTCCTTGGTAAACCGGCGTTCCGAAGCCATATTATTAAGTATATTAAGTATTAAGTAGTAGTACTAAGTAGTATAGTACTAAGTATTAAGTATTAAGTAGTAGTACTAAGTAGTACTTCACAAGTAGGAACAATCATTGTATTTTATGAAAAATTTTACTATAAATGTAGATAAAATTTCTTTCCTTGTATGATAATTTCTAAGGCCGATCAGGCCATTATCTTTCCTTGCATCAATGTTCTTAGTCAATCCTAATTTATTCTTGTTCACTTAAGCCCTTTACTAATTAATAAAATAGTAAATTATTTACATCTTAATTGTTCATAAAATATAATCGAAATTTATATTATTTACTGATGAAAATCAGTTTTTTATTCTCAGAAATAAATTGTTGGCTAAATAGTTGTCTAAAAAAAATGTAAAATAAAATAAGAACGACAAAAAATGCTCAAGATAAGGACCATATAATAAACCCCTAAAAATAAAACCTGACTGAGTTATTTTTTACATACACAATCTTGTTTCGTTATCAAAAATGTTGAGGCCATTCAAGAAATGTAACCTACTATTCAATGACCAATACGAATTTACAAGGATGATTTACCGTCAGAACTTGCTTTGAGGTAATTTTATTTCATCGATCATTGTCATTTAATGATTTATGTATCTCATATATCTGAATTCGATAAAGTGATATCTCAATTGGTTGATAATATGCTCTAGGAAGTACAAAAGAGTTGGCGTTCATACACTTTTATTCGAAGAAAATTTTTTTTTTTCGTTTTTATTATTCTTGTGAATACGTTTTGAGCATATTTTCCTTATTATATTGGCCTCTCGTAAATGGGTTGTAAAGCACAGAAAAATATGGGGAAACAATTACATAATATTAAGATTGACGCTGCCTATAAATCATTTTTTTTGTACTTGTTTTGAACTGCTTCAAAAAAAAA
>KZ807721.1:309057-338619 GCA_000696205.2 Oncopeltus fasciatus | reverse complement strand
TCATTCAATTAATTTTAGTATTAGAACACATATTACTGAAAGATTTGTTGTATTAAACATATTGAGTTTCACTCTACATTCCATAAAAATAAATTACTTATAAATACATCAATTATTCCGAAGATCAAAGAATATGTCAAATAAATGATTAAATAAAAATCAGGTTTTCAACTTATAAGTAAATAAAATTTTGGTGTATCTTTATTCCCCACCTATAGTTCGATTATCCGCGATTCCGGAAGGTAAGTCATTGATTAATTAAAACAATCTTTTTTTTAAAGTTATTAATTGCTTATAATGAACATACAATATAAATTACATGTTATATTAATTAATATAATTATAATACAAATTAATTAAACATATAATTCACTTACCATTTAATATTCTTGTCCAGAGTTCTAGATTTTAAATTTAAAAAAATTCTTTTTTAAAGTATCCAAAAAACATCTCAACTAATTTTTTGTTTTATTTAGATATGTTAGTTATTTGTTTATCAATAATAGTTCACAATTAATACATATAAGACCATGCATCAGAGATCATCAGTGAGCTTCGCTAATTATATTACAATAATAATAAAAAATTTCCATCTATAATTACAAATACTAATTTAATCAACTTAAGTTAGATCTATGTGTACTTAATAATTATAATATATGTTTATGTTTGTGAAATCATTTACTAGAGTTTTTTTTACACAAAATCATGAAGTTACAATGGTCAACAAACTGGATTGCTATTTCCATTCATGAAAGTTTCAAACATTGTATTTTCCAGCTCTCCCCTATTCTCGTCCGTGACATTTTGCGAAACGTTGAAGAGTTCATCGTGAGCTACGACACCGACCACCAAATGTTTCTCACACTCAATATGTCTGAACTTTTCCAAAAGTAAAAATAAAAAGGAGAAAAAAAAACACAGTTTCACACACCTATCTCTTACCTAGGGGTTAAGTAGATACTTATCAACACTCTGCGTGCAGCACTCTCATGCGACTGTCGGCCCAATTATACTCCTTATTCAGATTGAAATTTATTTAAGCCCTGAAGGTGAAAGTTTAAATCACATGTGTTACACGTCAATGTCCAAACGAGCAAGCTAACGGCTATATTTGATGCTGATTCCTAACTGACACACGCACACATACACACATTTAAATTACTCTTCTTTTTTCTTAAGTATTGCGGAGGTCTTATATTCATTCATATGAATAACAGTAGCTACTGTTATTTGTATGAATGTATGAATAACAGTAACCAGTCACCAATTAGCTATCAGTCGCGAATTAGCTACCAGTTACCTATTAGTTACCAGTTATCAGTTATCAGTTTAAATGCACTGAGATGTCTAAGTATCTGTGCATACCACAGTCAGCAATTGCCTCAGTCATTTGAAATCACACCCTTACGAGAGCATCTTATTGATTAATCCCCTCTCGTCATACCAGTCGAACTACCCTTGTTGTTGTCCTGGGCTTACAGAATGCAATTAATTACTCTTCCCCCACTTATCTCCACTCGGTCGGTCAAGAGTCAGCTTAAGCGAACATACTTTCTCTCCTTATTTCCCTTTGCGTGTATTAAGATCAAATCAGCCATTTTCTCTTTCTATATACATTTTTTATAGAATTTTATAGATCCCGTTTGCGGCTAAGCAGAAGCACAAGCTTCTCCGCCAAGAAGGCTGATATATGTGAGTGTGTGTATGATTAAGTAGAAGATTACTTGAGGAGTAGAAAGAAGATTAGAAATACAAAAAGGATAGGAAAAAGAAGTAGAGGAGTAGGAGAGGAGTAAAAAAAGATTTGGAATCTGTCCATTCCAGCAATAAAATATAAAGCCTAATTAGAAGTGGATTAAAATCCCCAATGCACCGAAAAACTTATTCAAAAAGATGCTGAAGAAGGTATGTGTAAATATTTATATTTTGTACTCTAGGTACCGGCTCTAGGTGAACTGCACTCCTCTGAAGCCCTCAAGAGTCTACTTAAGAGAGTCAGTTCCTTACGAGTCACTCACGCTTGAGTTGTGTCTGTGACCACATGCTCTGCCACACCTAATTAAACGGTCGCTGATTAACTCGGAATGGTGCCTGGTCTTACGCAAAGGGAATATTGGACTTTCAGGTCTACCGCCGGCACGGATATCCTAGTGTATTGCGTCTTAAATATTCCACATTCAATTAGGTATGCGCTCTGTTCACTTGCATAACAGCTCAAACTTATATAGGTCTAAATCACTTCTTACAAGTCAATCCCTTTACTTGCTCTTAAACTATTAAATACTTATGATTGTTTTACTACTAAATGGAATAATTTATCACACTTCTGTATATATATATATGTGTGTGTGTGTGTGTGTATACGAGTATATAAAACTATTGCCCTTGAGCCTCTAGACTTCCCGGAGAGGAATTTCTTTTATATTCTTTCATATACTTATACATGTTTGTGTCAGTGAAAACGATATCCATTATGCGATGGAGTAAGGGGACATTTGTGAGAAAGACCAAATAGATTGAAATAAAGAGCGTTTTGCTTTCTGCTTTTAAGTTTTTCTGAATTCAAGTGATTATTTAATGTGTGCATAAATTTAAAGATAATGCATTAAGTAAGAAGCAAACTTAAGACACTTTATAAATATTTTATTTGGTTGTGGTATTTTATCCCACGTAAATTTTAAACAATTAATGAGAGGGAATAGAAAAAATCTATCTGTCCCAGCCTGGAATCGAACCTGGATCAGCTCCTTCGAGTACAAGATGAAGTTCTTATCTTTCTCGTGGGTTAGACTCTCGCTAGTGTAGAGGGAGTTTAATGAGACAACTAACGCGTCCTGGTAGCATAACTGGCAAGTGCAGCGGCCCGGATAGCAGGAGATCCAGGTTCGATTCCTGGCTGGGACAGATAGATTTTTATTCTATTCCCTCTAATTAATTGTTTAAGACACTTTAGATTCTAGATTTTCCTTACAATTGTGTTGATTGAATTTACAATACTTGATTATAAATTAGTTATTAATTATATATCTAAAGTATCCATTTTCCATTTGGTAATAAATTATTACTATAATTGTTATGAAGAATATCACAAGATCTAATTCATCCCGAGGATTTCCTTTTTGGGTAGTGAATTTCGAAGCGTCATCTGATAACGTCACTCGAAGCTGTTGAATTTATCTAAATAATATTTGCTTTTCTGAGGGGGGCCAAAAAGAAAAAGAAAAAGCAATAAAGCTGATTGACATTTTCATCTTATCTCTACAGATAGCAATTACTGAATCATTAATGTAAGTTTATTTTTAATTATGATATCTCTTTGAGTGGCCCCCTCAGATGTTCTCTCACGGGTACTTATCGCTCTTGAAACCATGATATCAGATTGAAATAAGGAGAACACAACTGGTTTTAAATTTCCCAGTGTATGATAACATATCATCTGCGCTTTGAAGACCTTAAATTATTTCACTGAAAATGAGCCTGGATAAGACAGATCAATTCCAGCAATTATCAATGTATCTTATTTATTAACTTTTGGAGAAAAAATAGGTCTAGAATATAACCTTTTATTATAAATATTAAAATTGTTAACCCCTTTATTAAGAATTAGATGAATTATTGAGAGATGTGAGTTTTAATAACTGCTTTGTTTTTAATTTTTTTTTTTTTAGATTTTAAAATTATGGCGATGAAAATATTTAAATATGACTATGAAAAATGATAATTTCATGAAATTAATTAGAGAAAAAACCCTTGAAGTCGATTGGTGTAACCGTCTCTATTACAACTAAAATGTAGCTTAATATAAATAACCTATGAAACCAAAAATCTAAGAATATAACTAAATATAAGAGTTTTAAATTAACCGTTTTCCCTTCAAGTTAGTTATAAACCACATAAAATAGCAAACAAAGTAAAAAAATAAATTCCATTAAGTTAAACTTTCGTAGTCCGTAACTAAAAAGCTATTATTTACAAGATAAAATGGTATAAATATGGAATAAACATAGATAATTAGAATATAAATATAACGAATAAAAATATAAAACTGTTTTTGTCAATCAAAAATTTTTTGACAAGATCGATAAATTTAGCTGTTTGATTGATTGAGCTATGTAAAATTACATCAGTAATTACATCAAATTCATATAATACGAAGAAGATACTCTGAATCTTGAAGTCCAAAATTTACCTCCAGAACGACTATAAACTTTCCGGGTTCCCTCAAAATCTAGTAGCTGAACTGAAATCAGTAAGTCTACGGGGACGATAGAGTTTGTGACGTAAATGACTTGATAAACCTCATATCAATCAAAATTTAGTGAAGACCTGGGTGCATTTATATCTTGCTCTACTTGGTTGTAAGAAAGAAATTTAAAAAAAAAAATAGAAGATCCCGCTCTTAAAACTCCACAAACTAGTATTTCTTCNCTTAAATTATTTCACTGAAAATGAGCCTGGATAAGACAGATCAATTCCAGCAATTATCAATGCATCTTATTTATTAACTTTTGGAGAAAAAATAGGTCTAGAATATAACCTTTTATTATAAATATTAAAATTGTTAACCCCTTTATTAAGAATTAGATGAATTATTGAGAGATGTGAGTTTTAATAACTGCTTTGTTTTTAATTTTTTTTTTTTTAGATTTTAAAATTATGGCGATGAAAATATTTAAATATGACTATGAAAAATGATAATTTCATGAAATTAATTAGAGAAAAAACCCTTGAAGTCGATTGGTGTAACCGTCTCTATTACAACTAAAATGTAGCTTAATATAAATAACCTATGAAACCAAAAATCTAAGAATATAACTAAATATAAGAGTTTTAAATTAACCGTTTTCCCTTCAAGTTAGTTATAAACCACATAAAATAGCAAACAAAGTAAAAAAATATATTACATTTTCGAATCCTTTAAAAAACAACGAAATTTAGCTATTGACAAAATTAGAATAAGCCACATGTAAGAGAATATAGTTAAGACATCTTACAATAAACGTCAAATCTCCTTGCTTCTCTCATCTGCTCCAAATATCATATAATAATGCACAAAATATAGTAGCTATTATTGATTTATGATTAATTAATTGGTAAAAATCACCCTCTCTCTCTTACTAAATGCGATTTTCAAAATATGTATTCAAAAGCAGTCATAGCTCCCAGTACATCGACCACCAGCCAACAACGAAGCACACTTAATGAATCGTAGCCACGCCACCGTCTGCCACAAAGACTGACATGATATGCTACGTTCAAATCAATATTTCATTGTTGTTACCTGGATCTGTTATCTAGATATGTGATTAGTAGTAGCCAGTTTTCCTACCAAAATCACTTGACAGAGACCTTCTATCACTTTAATATAAATAAATTGGGTCAATAATTTGTCAGTTATTTTCCACCGGAATAAACTACGAATTAATTTAACTAAATTTTCTTAATTTAGTTTAAACAAATTAAACATAGTAGATTTAGGATCGAATCCTGGCTGGGACATATAGATTTTTTTATTCTATTCCCTCTCATTAATTGTGTATACGTAGGAATTTTCAGTCTAAATCGTAATTAATTTTAACACATAAATATTTTTGATATTTTAATTAATATGGAATTAAAAAATATCTACGAATATTTTCCGTTAAAGTTAAATAGAGCCGTTGTATTAACAGTAAATTAGCCTAACCTAACTTTAATTTCAGCAACTATGATTTTACCAACAAACAAAAAGACTACTCTAAATCATTATATTTATACTTTTCAAGAATGTGGTGTTTAACTTGTAAACGAAAAGATTGATAGAAATATTCTAACTGCTCCTCTGTTACAATTTTTATTTTAACGAAAAGAAACTATCAGTATCTATCAATGAAATATTAAATAAAGTTTTACATTTTTTAAGCGCCATTTCCTTATTTCAAGCTTTAAATTGATCTGTAATATATTTGATTTAAAAACAACGTAGTAAAATACATATTCCACAATTTTTAATTTATTTCCTACTTTTTTAAAAAAACCTCTTTGGGTCACGACAGAGGAGCTTTCTACTGGCAGTCACTCTATTCTTAACAATCATTGCTCAGAATAATCTTTTATTTCTTGACATAAGCTTGCCTGAGGGGAGTTACAAACCCGAATCGTCAGGATTGTGACTGAACGGATCCTAAAGGTTGAACCTAAGCCCTTTCTATGCAATTTCACAACAAATTTTCAAGTTTTGAGATAGCTGAGTATTAATATAAAATTATGTTAATCAATTTATTAAATACTAACGAAAATGTACAATTTTTAGTTTGAATAATTAACTTAAAAATAACTTTAACTAAACTGTTCAGCGTCATTCAACAATATGATGAAGAACCTTAAAATAATAGACGAGGTGCATTTGATTTATTCTTATTTTATATTCATTTTGAGGTGCACTTAAGACACACCATGAAAGGGCCTAAATTTCTGCTTATATATTTACAAATTCTTTCTGATAAGGAATATTCTTTGCTTGCTAATCACAATTATATTATTTATGTTCAGACTTGAAAACCAGGTACACTTCAACTTGATTTTGTTCAATTCTAGAGAGTCCATCTCGCTAAGACCGCCTTTTTCAAAATTATTCTATAATCGTTAGTAATTGTGGTCTAACATTAACTTAATTTTCCCATTCATTTGCCAATTCTTACTGTATTACACGCTTTTCTCAATTTACAACATACAGTAATTTTCCGAAGTCCTGGAACTGCCTAGTTTCGAAATATTTACTGAACATTTAATGGGATTTCTTCTAGTCTAGTTCCACAAACAAACGTAGCATGTTTGGAAATGCTGGCATATTCTGTTTAACTAGGTGTAACGGGAAACCGTTAGTCACCTCAGTAAGTGTCGTATTGCTTAACTGAATCAGACTTACATAATGTCTGTCTTTTCTCTTTGCTTGTTACTTATTACATATTTGAAAACCTCGAAAAGGTTAATTGAAGGATTTAATTTATGAAGAAAGTAACAGGTAACTATAGTTTTGTACTCTGTGGATACCTAGCCTTTTATCAAGGTCTGAATATAAACAGAACTGAATAATTTGGAACAATATAATTAATTAATAGTTGTTTGAGTTTTCTACGAAGAAAGAAGTTTATAAATGTAAAAAATATTAGAAATTACGGGTTATTTGAGAAATAAATAAAATATCTTCAATACTTATTTTAAACTTTATTCAATATTAATTTTCTTTATTTACAGCTTTGTTTTAACATAAATGTTCCTTAATTCGGAAACTAATATTGTTGAGCTTAATTTATGCATTTTGCCAGCTGGAACAAATCTTATCAATTTTATTATTATTATTATTATGAAGTGTTTAAATTTTACAAATGTAAATTTACTTGAACATTGAGTGTTATTATATGACTTTAAGTGACAGGAAGCAGAGAAGGCTACTCCAGAGAGGGCACAAACAAAATATATCAATTTTTTATTTTGTAGTATTAATTTATAAAGTATATTATTTCATATATTTAGTTGTCTCAAAACAGTCAGATATTAATTTAAAGTTTGGTGCTGCTCCCAGTGGCCAGTTATTGTACTAGTAAATTACATCACTATCACAGTAAATAAAGGAACTGAAACGGAACAGAATTCAGCACATACTCACATTGGGCAATTCATTGACTTTCACCACGGTCATTCTAGCCAATATCATAAAGTGGATATCGTAATGCCATAAAAGGGTGAAGTAGGATAGTTTAATTTAAAATTCTGCAACTAATGGTAAACTATTTATCATACACTTTCACGAAATTAGCTTTAATCATTCTTATTATTATTATCTTTTCAAAACGAAGAAGAAATCCTTACACGGCTCTTAGAAAATTTGCTGAAGCTTCGAAGTTATACTATTAAGTCTCATTTTTAGCTAATATACGTTAAGGAATCTTGCAAGGAAAGGCAGGTTAAACATGTTACAAAATCTTCTCGTAGCACTACTTCTACGAAAGGATAGAAATTGAATGGACACAATTTATTTTTTTGTAGCTGTAACAAAAAAGGAAAAACCAGCCTATTACCATTTTTATATTAAAGTTCGTTTTTCTTAAAACCATTTCCAGGATAAATTAGAGTAGCTTTTTAAGGCTTGATGTTATCTTATCAGTATAACTTGTGGATCCAAACTTATTATTGCTCTTAAAAAACCATTCAGTTTTTATTTGATAAATATCTTAAACGCTATGAAATACTGCATTTACTGCTGGATTGCATAAATTTAACAGGAAGTGAAAGTCGCTAACTGGTCAGTGAAGTGGGCGGAGAAGACCTGGAACGAACGATGAGCTAACCTCAAAAATATTTGTTGGCTTCACCCGCTGACTTTTCCTGCAATTTCTACTTCTTTGTCGAATTTTTCAGTCAATGTGAAATAAAGTTTTAATTTGAACCCATTAAATTCATAAGCTCACAACAAGATACAAATAAAATACACATCAAATGCCTACGTTATATTAAACTTCTTTAAAACTATAATTACATAAATGATTTCAAACAGATATAATTACATTAATCCAAAATGCATTGATAATGTTATCAAAACATGAATCATAAGATTCTATAAAAAATTAATAAAATAACAACTCATATCATGCTAAGTAAAAATAGTATTTAATGTAATACTATATAAATATTTTAATAGAATATAAATATATAATGACAAGAGATTCTTGGCAATTCAGTAGAGTATAATATTATGAACGCATAATAATGAAATTAGAGGTATTTAAGCTTAAGCCGTTAAATAACCTAGATAAATGCCAAAACCGGCCGATGGAGAGGGAGGTGTTTAGGGAAAAACCAAAATTAAAATCTTAAGATGTAAGATTTTTATTTTAGATGCAAAATTAAATTTTGTAATATATATTTAATGATATTTTAAAATGTAATTTTGACTGTTGGGCTGGCCATTTTATTTTTTAAATATAGGAACCAAATTCGAAATTTAGGCGTTTTGTTGCGAGCTCTTGACAGGATTCATTAATGGTTGTAATCAGAGGGGCGAAGTGGATGGGGTTGGGGTTAGAGAGAGGCCAAAATTTATAATCTTAATAATTTTATTATTATTTCAGTTAATAAAAAATTTCAAAAACATGGAAGGGGTAAAATTCAATANTATTTAATGATATTTTAAAATGTAATTTTGACTGTTGGACTGGGCCTTTTATTTATTAAATATAGGAACCAAATTCGGAATTTAGGCGTTTTGTTGCGAGCTCTTGAAAGAATTCATTAATGGTTGAAATCAGAAGAGCGAAGTGGATCGGGTTGGGGTTAGAGAGAAGCCAAAATTTATAATCTTAATAATTTTATTACTATTTCAGTTACTAAAAAATTTCAAAAACATAGAAAGGGTAAAATTCAATATTATAACGTTCATCTCCCATAACAAATTTACAAAATTTAAAAACGAATATTACAAAAGATAGTTATGATGATGAGCACTTTCCCTCGTCTATCTTTTCGACCAGTCTATTGAAAACTTTAGTGGGCTTACCTTCTACACTTATTGTCCGTCCGGCTTGTAAATTAAATTGTCTCCTATGTTATTTATATTCATCTTTAATTAAACTTATGGAATCAATTTATATGACGCAACTTCTGTGTGACTTTTATAAGCTATTTTTTCACGATATTATCATAATTCCACTCCTTCACAGTAGGAATATGGTAATATCAATCAATTAGCTTACATAACTATCATAAATACTGCCCCTTTAGGAGAGTTAAATGTTATTAATTATATTATTCATTAAAAATGAAATTAGGAATGTCGCAGTTTTAAGGAAAATAAATTCTGAAAATTGTGATAACTGCTCTTGATCAAAATGACTCTTAATAATCAAGTCTGCAAACCTCAGTGTAATAATTAATAACTTTATCGTTAAAATATCATTAATTAGGTTTATCTAAACATTAGCATTATCAATTGTGAGCCATACGACAAATTTATATTTTTCATTATTTCCTCCATCTCCTTCAAGCTGAGGTAACATAATTAAAAGTACCATTTTTAATTTATGTTTTATTGACTTTTTTAGTAAATTATTACTTAAAAATCAGATTTAGCCATGCTCTATCTGGGGTAAATATATTTAACAATATTGTAAAGATATATAGGACAGAATTATTTATACATACATGCTAACGTGCCATGTAATGGTATGAGTTTGTAGTAGAAATGGCTGTGTAATGTCGATTTTACGGGCGGTTACTAGTCTTTGGTCAGCAGGCTATTCCTCATGTCCTCCAGTTAAACCATAACCATTATCTAAAATGTACAAATTTGTGGCATAAAAAAAGTCAATAGATTGACATCCATAATTCCTAAGCATCATTAATTTAATAATTAACGCTTGGTTGTATTATATATCTAATATAATTTCTGATAACAGCAATATAGATTGACAATAAATAACTGTTGAATTATATTCTAGATAATTAGCATTAAAACTATTACATTTCCAATACATGTGTTTTCTCTTATAAACAAAAATAAAAGTTTTTTAAGTCCCAGCACTGTAGGATTTCATTGTTTGGTTAAATCAGATAAACTAGAAAATTTCCTAATTAAAAAATATTTTGAAAGAAGAAATCGGAATTATAAAGTACTCTGAACTATTCCAAAATAACTTATTTTATTACAAATTTCAGTGATCCAGTAAATGTAGATTTATTTATAATAAAGAACATTATTTTTTTAAAGTAGGAAATTTAAAAATTTACAGAAGAGATGCGTGTTTATCTATTTGTTCTTAAAAGATAAATGGGGACAAATACTAAATCTGCAACTCATTTCTTAATAAAAATTGCTGTTTAAAATACAAATTGTGCCATAATAGATTCACTATGACTAAATTCCGCTTAGGACATGGGACAGATAGGATATAGAGTGCAGTGAACACACAAAAAGAAAAAAAACCACAAAGAGTAACAGAGTAACAAAGTTTACTCTTCGAGATTTTTTTTTTTTTTTTTTGCTCACTGCTCTCTATATCCCACCTGTTTTTGATTAATATATATATCCGACTAAGAGCGAGAGATCCCCGAAAATTTTAGTCCTTTTGATTTTTTCTTTTTGTGTGTGCACTGCACTCTCTATCCCACCTGTTCTTGATTACTATATATCGCAGCTGCGAGTGTTTTATTTTCTATATATTTGATAATCTATCTATATTTGATAATCTTCGAAATGATTATTATCAAGCAGATCTATGAAGATTATCAAGCAGAATATGCCGCAATTAGTTTACATCTAATGACTTTTTATTTTAGTGCATTTTGATCATTTAAAATTTAATTTAGAAATTGCATGACTATATTATAGATAATTCAAGTTTATATATAAGAGCTAATTTACTGTAAACATTGAAGTTTGCTTGTCAAAGTATAAAATACCTCTCTTCGTTGCAGTATCTTCACAGGATATCTGTATGTTATGAAGTCTCTAGGTATATGACAAATAGACGACAGTGTGTGTTTGGAATATTGATGAGTAGTATTGGGAATATATTTTATTAAGACTACTTGGAGCTTTTATCAAATCATTAATTGTTATCTCACAAACCCCTTGTAAATATAAAAAAATATTTTAAAAATATCTTTACTACATTGAGTACTTACTTATTTATAGTACCTTTTCAAGAAACATAGTGATCAGTTTTGTTCCCTAACCTTGTAAAACTGTGATTTTCTGCGTGGGCTTACTTCCTGGTATAACTTACATCCTGCAGGTTATATATCAATGATTAATGCATTATCATCAATGATACTCATATTCTGCAGTAATAAATGCACAAATCATTTTTTTTTTTAAACATTTATTGGCACTCGTTAAGACCAAACTTTAGTGCAGCGTTCACTGTTGGTACATCTTATGTAACAGAGCTTGTCAGTCGAGGCATGAGCCAGTGCTCGTTAACTATATAAAGTAAAAGTACATGAATTTCTCAATACTTTACATTCAACAATAACAATTACCTCGGTCTGGAAAACATGGAACAAGTGTCAAATAGGTAAAATTCAATATTATAACGTTCATCTTCCATAAAAATTTACAAAATTTAAAAACGAATATTACAAAAGATAGTTATGATGATGAGCACTTTCCCTCGTCTATCTTTTCGACCAGTCTATTGAAAACTTTAGTGGGCTTACCTTCTACACTTATTGTCTGTCCGGCTTGTAAATTAAATTGTCTCCTATGTTATTTATATTCATCTTTAATTAAACTTATGGAATCAATTTATATGACGCAACTTCTGTGTGACTTTTATAAGCTATTTTTTCACGATATTATCATAATTCCACTCCTTCACAGTAGGAATATGGTAATATCAATCAATTAGCTTACATAACTATCATAAATACTGCCCCTTTAGGAGAGTTAAATGTTATTAATTATATTATTCATTAAAAATGAAATTAGGAATGTCGCAGTTTTAAGGAAAATATATTCTGAAAATTGTGATAACTGCTCTTGATCAAAATGACTCTTAATAATCAAGTCTGCAAACCTCAGTGTAATAATTAATAACTTTATCGTTAAAATATCATTAATTAGGTTTATCTAAACATTAGCATTATCAATTGTGAGCCATACGACAAATTTATATTTTTCATTATTTCCTCCATCTCCTTCAAGCTGAGGTAACATAATTAAAAGTACCATTTTTAATTTATGTTTTATTGACTTTTTTAGTAAATTATTACTTAAAAATCAGATTTAGCCATGCTCTATCTGGGGTAAATATATTTAACAATATTGTAAAGATATATAGGACAGAATTATTTATACATACATGCTAACGTGCCATGTAATGGTATGAGTTTGTAGTAGAAATGGCTGTGTAATGTCGATTTTACGGGCGGTTACTAGTCTTTGGTCAGCAGGCTATTCCTCATGTCCTCCAGTTAAACCATAACCATTATCTAAAATGTACAAATTTGTGGCATAAAAAAAGTCAATAGATTGACATCCATAATTCCTAAGCATCTTTAATTTANGGCTTACTTCCTGATATAACTTACATCCTGCTACTGGTAGCAGTAGACTAAGAGGAGGTTATATATCAATGATTAATGCATTGGACCTGATACTCATATTCAGCAGTAATAAATGCACAGATCATTTTTTTTTTTTTTTTATCATTTATTGGCACTCGTTAAGACCAAACTTAAGTGCAGCGTTCACTGTTGGCACATCTTATGTAACAGAGCCTGTCAGTCGAGGCATGAGCCAGTGCTCGTTAACTATATCAAGTAAAAGTACATGAATGAATAATAACAATTATCCCGGTCTGGAAAACATGGAACAAGTGTCAAATAATATATCGTTATATTATAATATTATTTTTCTTTCATTTTACAAAAAAAAAAAAAATATATGATTTTTTCTTTTAGTAATACAATTCCAATTTGTGATTTTTTTTCTTTACTAACCGATTTATTCGCTCATTCATAATTGATGTTTATGTCACGGTAATGTTGGAAACCTGATACAGATGATAATCACAAAATTTGAAAACATTCCTACCAACCCCTTCAACTGTAAAAACTGCATAGCTGCCTTCTCTTCCGCAACCTTGTCTGACAACAGTCAGAAGTGCCAGAAAAAACGTTTTCTCGATGTAGTCCATGTAATATTTAGTTTAGATAAATACATATCAGTTTAGTTTATTGATAAAAGAGATATTTTTGAAGTTATCAATAAAAATGAAACAATTAGGAGTGAGGGTTTACCTATACCGTAAATTTTAATTATACTGCCCAGAAGCTGCAATTCTTTTTTCTTAATGAAATTTGTCATAATGATTTTAAATTTAAAATGAGAGGCGAGTACGTCTCTCTATTTTAATTACTCTTATTAAGAGGAAATTAAGGAATAGGAATGGAGAATTCATAAAAAGTATGAACGGAAAAATTGGTATTTTTACATGACATGGAGAGTATAAATAGATATATTCATTTACAAAGGTGGTGATGAATTCGTTTGGTTAACCAACTTCTTGCGTGACGGACTATTTTTTTTAAATTATAACACGTAACTACTGACTATAAAGTGCACATAGAATATAGTTCAATGTTAAATCGATAATAGTAGGAGATATTTCCAAACTCGTGTTAGTGTACTACTGTGACTAGCTTGATTTACTTAAGGGAGACCAGCGAAGCAGAGCTTATAACATGCCAATAACATGTTGAACAATATTGAGCAAAGCAAAATTATCGCTGTTCCCATTGGACATCCGCCACACCCTACATTTTGATGAATAGTCGATTAGTTCTCTGATTTAGGCTGACTGAGATGTTGGCTTTCGCCGCCCGCGCGAGGGCTGTTATTATTGAAAGCATATTCGATTTTCTAGATTTATATATTTTAGAAAGCGCCCCTGACAACCACTTTTTGTTTCCTGCTTGACGCAGTAGTTGAGTAACTAACGAACTGATGAAGAATGTTCATGTGAATTTATTTTACGTAAAAATATACATAAACTATTACATTTTGAAGCGTCGAAGAGATTAAAGAGTGTTTCAAAATTAAATGAACATGCAGCAACTCTCAACAAAATTAAATTTAGAACTTATTTGATATTCACAAAGATATTTTATATTTTTTGCTTAATCTCTGACAAAAATTATAAACTCACCAATACCAATGGGTAGATAAGGATATTTATTAACTAATTAATTGCACTTGTTTACGCAAACACAATTAGAATAAGAAATACATAGAAACATAGGTATGTATAAGTAACACACACACACACACACACACACACACACACACACATATATATATATATATATATATATATATATATACATAAACATATATACTTTGTATCTGTGTGTGTGTGAGGGAAACAGAGTTACTGGATGGCTTATTTTCAGATTTATCTTTTTTTTTAGACTTGGGATTCCAATTTATTCCTTCCATATTCCAGAAAATTTCCCATTTATGATATTTTAATTGAAGTATTTTAATAAGATTAAATTGTTTTATAGAGATTAATAGTAGAAGGTGAAACTTGTACAAATACCATCAAGTTATGGCTTTTAATCTTTACAGGCTAATAAGGAGAGTGGGTGCTCTCCACTTGTCATTTTTTTTTTTTTTGCAACGTGCATGTTGATTTAAAAAAATTTGTAAGTTTGTGTCCATCCCTCTATTTTACTATGGGTAGTTTAAAAGCATAAAATAACTCTTGAAATTAAAATTTCGTGATACCCTTACTTATTTTTGAATCCGAACTGCTTGATAATACACTGTGAGTTGTCTTTAGGATCCGCACACTATCTAGTTAATCAAGTTGAATAATTTGCCAACAATCGTTACTCAATAAGAATCAGTCCGATTCTAACCGACAGTTGCACAACTTGGTTTTAGACATTTTCTGCTTAGTAGATCAAGTAATTACAAATCTTAAAAGAAATACAGGCTTCTCAAATACGTCACGTTTCTTTAAGTGTAATTAAAAATCAATTTTCACATTTTAAACAGGCTTATTATCTTTTACAGTACTCAAGTATCTTATCTTTCTCAATAAATGATAATTAATAATATGTAACTATCGCTTTGTCATTATACTTAGTAAGATTTTTCACAGTTCCTCGGATAAGTGAAATCACATAATTGATTGTTTTCTTTCGTAATAAAGTTTAACCTCACAGATGTGACACTCGCTAATAACGAAGGGACAAATCTAACGAACCAAATCCAGAGTTTTAAGGTTTGTCGAAGGAGACAAATATTGCAGGCAACTCAAAAAAAGTGCATTTAAGCTGGAATATGCTGTCGTACTTAAATGTTTAATAACAATATTTCAATAATTTTTAAACTCTCTCATGTAGGAGGGGGTTTCTACAAGGTTCCATCCCATTCTAAACTTAGATGTTTCAGGACAATCTTTTTTTTATCAATATCGTCTTTTTTATTTTAATTGATTCAATCTCTAACACTTATGGATGGCTTAGAAAGTTTCTTCTCATTTTTTCTCCATGAGTTTCTTTATCATTTATTTTCTCTTATTATGTTCTGAAAGAAATTTTTTTTTCTTTTTTATCGTTGGAGGAGTCTCATTCACACATGAGTCAAGGATCCAAGTCCCGTGATTAGAGTCTCCCTCTACTGCCATGACAGTAGTTGCATAACGACATTTCTGTCGATGAAGAGACTGCAAGCAGAGAGAGTTGAAAGTACGTGAGATGCTAGAGGAGGCCATACGGATGAAGAAATCAAGATGGACCTTTATATTAAATCTTAATTGAGCCTTCAATAAGGTATCCTAGAGTTTGAAACTCATATCTTCTCTCTAGGAGTACTTACCTATTGATAAGAATACATTAACGAATAATTTATTCATCAAAATAATAACATTTATTACGAAACTAGGTAAATCAAACTAAGTTACCTTTGTTATGTCTTCATAATAATAATAAGTAGAAAAAAAATTAAGAAATGCATTTCTCCTTTTACACTATACGGATGTATTTTAGCATCTTAAGCTTTTTAAAGCATCCTTTCTTAGTTATTGGGTTTTTGACGGCATCCTACTTCAAATGTTGAAAGTAAATCAGGAAAAATAAACCGGTATTGTACAGATTCCATTCCAGTAAAAATATTGAGTGTCAAGGAAGCCAGAGACCAATGCTTGGATCCTTAAGAAAGCAATAAAAAGTCTACGTAGGGTTTTTGTGCACCAGCTTGTTATAAATTTCAATTGGCTTTAATATTGGAAATAATACAAAAAACCATTAATAATCTTATTATAATAATCATTTATGCTGTTCCCTTATCACCTAGTACTGTCTCACCATTCTAATGGAATTTATGGAACTATTATTGAACGAGCAATGATTAATTTGTTTTTGTGAAAAGTGATTGGGTCTTGTTTAGATTAGGCCCGCCAGTTATTTTATCTAGTAACAGTTACTTATTGATAAATTAAAAAACATATGATTTATTTAATAAAAACTTTTTACACACAACCAAAAACATTATCATACTTTTAATCAGTTCCTCCACGTACCTCTGGAGGCCAAAATTCTACTATGTCCTTAAGGATTATATCAAAAACGTCTTCATTTGAGCTTCTCTGCCTCCACATATACTCACATAAATAGGAGTCTACCATAGAGCGATGTGTCCCACATTCCTTTTTGTTTCTCCTTTTGGCTTTGGCCCACATAGACTCAACTCTTTGAGTGTGAGCACCGATCTCTTGGTCCACGAAATGTTTGGAGTGATTTACAATAAAATGCCTGTAATCCTTTCCAATTATTTCTTCTATCCCACTATATGACTTCCACATGTCAGAAATTATAATGGAACCCGGTCAATTGATGTTTTTATTAAATAAATCATATGTTTTTTAATTTATCAATAAGTAACTGTTACTAGATAAAATAACTGGCGGGCCTAATCTAAACAAGACCCGCTCTTTTATTCAGACGTGAAGTAAATGAAGGAAATGGCTGACCATAGTTCATCAATTCAAAGACCTTCCACTTTCTTGGCATCTGTTGTCGGCTGGATGCAATCACTTGCAACGCGTGAGAGCACAACTTATCCTCGTTGATGAGATGCGCTTTTGAGGAAGGCCTCTATTTTCGGCCGAGGTGGAATAGCGCGCCTACCAAGCCGACCATAACCTATTAAGAGGCGTTAGACGTTATCTTAGCGCGTAAGGTTGCTCCCCTCATTCTCTTCTCATTATGGGGAAAGTATTCCAGCCTACTGTTGATTCCACTTAACTGTTTCTCCTCCCAGGTTTTCATCCTAAATTTCATTGTTAAAAAATAACTTGTAAAAGTAATACAATACTCTGTTCACTTCGTTAACTGGGTAGTGTTAACGACAGAACGGACTTATTCAAACATTTCCAACATTCTAAAAACCATTAGCCCTCCCTCTCAATAAACCAGTCAAACATTTTTCCCAGTTCCAAAGTTACCTATTCCCAATAATACCCTTCCATTTTTCCTTTGTCCTTTCTATTGCCCCCTTTTGAAACAGGCCGCTCGCCCTTTGTACCTTCCGCCTCTTACCTTCCCCCTCACCCTTCCACTACCCACGGTGTTTTTCAGAAAAATTATATTTCGTCTTAGTCATGGAAAAGTGAACTAAGGGACAGGACGTCCTCTCTCGTCTTCATGATAGGCACGGTTGGTAATTCTGTATTATAATATTGTCAATTATTATTATTACATTGTATTTCTACAGCCCTGAAGATGGCTTACAATATCTACGGTCAAAAAAACCTGTCCTTTTTAAATCATGTATTTATTTTATTGTTATTCCGCGGCGTTTGTAGTATTATCATTAAACTCAGAAAATCCGTGACTATTCCTAACCATTTGATGTTTGATAATACACTTTACCCGTACTAATTCCCCCGCCATTTGCTCTCAGTAATTTTCTGAATGTTTTTTAAAGCATATAAATAAAGCAATTCTAATTAAATTTGCAAGAAGGGTAACTTACTGTTGTGCTGACATCAACTGTTTTTAGTATTTTTATTTTATTCTATTTTTAATCTCTTCCCGATCACATAGAATTCCTGGGAGATGATGCATATTCTGAGACATTTCGGCTCATTCCGAGCCATCTTCACAGACGCACACTTATATATATAGAATCCTTATCGGTTGGCATTATTGACCTTAGGAATCTTTTGCCACCTCATGTGGTACTATTAGCCAGTTATCAGAGACCTATGCCTTGTCATCATCATTGCTAACTTTAATTGGTATTCTGTTGGAAAACAATTAGATCATAACAGGTGTCAAATTTTTGCGAAAAAGACATCTTAGGAAATCATTCAAAAAGTATTTTTTAGATTTTAGAGGGTCTCCTATATTTTTTCAAATATATAAAACCAAATTCGCTCTTTAGGCTTTTTATTGGAAATCTTTAAAAGAATTTGGTGTATACAGTAAAAGGGGAGAATGTCGTTTAGTGAAAGGTGAAAATTAGCAATCGTCATTATCAATGTTATTATTTTTATGGCAAAAATTTATACAGCTTGATAGAAAGAAAATATAATTATTTCTGAAGCATATATTTTGAAGTGCTGTGTTATATTCCTCCGAAAAACTCTTATGAAATAATATATTAAGAAATATAACTATGAATAAATCATGAACGTTTCCCTACTGCTCTTTCAATAATAGAAGCAGCCTGAGCAATCACTTTTACGATTTATATTTATAATTCTCTCTCATGTTTGTATGATTAAATAAATCATTTACTCGTGTCTCTGTCAATCCTTGAGAAAATTTGTAAAATCGGCTTAGTGACTGCTGCGCCATCATACGGCGGGCATTGTCTTTGGGCTTGGGTCAAACGTCTGTGGGCAATGGTCGTCTTTCGTGGTGTCCCTGTTGTTCTCGATCAACGCTCGAGTTGCGCAAGCGCGCGAAGAGCTCGAGGACATGGCCTCACACACGCGTGTCGGATGGAGAATCGCTGGAGTTACGTGCCTCTGCACTTACCCTCCGCATACCCTATTTGTTTCTAAATCGGCCCCCTTTTCTGTCGCCGCTAGAAAATATCTATTCCGTAGTTTCTATAGCCCGGACATACCCAACCTCCCTCCCTCCTGTTTTTTCCTAATCCTTTTCTGCACATTTTTTTCCCCCGTAAAGGTCACGAGCTGATACTTTCTACGTGATTTGTAAAGTTCACACGATTCGTGTCAATCTCAAGGATTTAGTTTATTTTATTATATATTTTTAGTTATTAAGAGAAGGAAGTGGGAGAGGTTCGGGAATGATTATCATAGTTCAATGAGGCAACGTAATAAAAATATTTCTTATTATTTTTCTTTTTTTTTTTTTTTTTGGTCTCTATAGCTCTATTAATTGTAACAGCACACTGATTAGGTAGATTTTTACTAATTTTAAAGTTCCCATAAATCCATTTAAATGCAGAGGCAGGTGGGGAGCCCCTCTTTTCTAAGACCCAGGTAGAAGACTTATGTAGTACCAGGGTTGGGAGTTGCGCATGGATCCCCTCGCACGGCTCACCTTATCTTCATAAGGACACAAATGCTTTTATACCTTGGTCCAGCTGCTTTTNCACACACACACACACACACACACACACACACACACACACACACACACACACACACACACACACACACACACACACACACACACACACACACACACACACACACACACACACACACACACACACACACACACACACACACACACACACACACACACACACACACACACACACACACACACACACACACACACACACACACACACACACACACACACACACACACACACACACACACACACACACACACACACACACACACACACACACACACACACACACACACACACACACACACACACACACACACACACACACACACACACACACACACACACACACACACACACACACACACACACACACACACACACACACACACACACACACACACACACACACACACACACACACACACACACACACACACACACACACACACACACACACACACACACACACACACACACACACACACACACACACACACACACACACACACACACACACACACACACACACACACACACACACACACACACACACACACACACACACACACACACACACACACACACACACACACACACACACACACACACACACACACACACACACACACACACACACACACACACACACACACACACACACACACACACACACACACACACACACACACACACACACACACACACACACACACACACACACACACACACACACACACACACACACACACACACACACACACACACACACACACACACACACACACACACACACACACACACACACACACACACACACACACACACACACACACACACACACACACACACACACACACACACACACACACACACACACACACACACACACACACACACACACACACACACACACACACACACACACACACACACACACACACACACACACACACACACACACACACACACACACACACACACACACACACACACACACACACACACACACACACACACACACACACACACACACACACACACACACACACACACACACACACACACACACACACACACACACACACACACACACACACACACACACACACACACACACACACACACACACACACACACACACACACACACACACACACACACACACACACACACACACACACACACACACACACACACACACACACACACACACACACACACACACACACACACACACACACACACACACACACACACACACACACACACACACACACACACACACACACACACACACACACACACACACACACACACACACACACACACACACACACACACACACACACACACACACACACACACACACACACACACACACACACATATATATATATATATATATATATATATATATACATAAACATATATACTTTGTATCTGTGTGTGTGTGAGGGAAACAGAGTTACTGGATGGCTTATTTTCAGATTTATCTTTTTTTTTAGACTTGGGATTCCAATTTATTCCTTCCATATTCCAGAAAATTTCCCATTTATGATATTTTAATTGAAGTATTTTAATAAGATTAAATTGTTTTATAGAGATTAATAGTAGAAGGTGAAACTTGTACAAATACCATCAAGTTATGGCTTTTAATCTTTACAGGCTAATAAGGAGAGTGGGTGCTCTCCACTTGTCATTTTTTTTTTTTTTGCAACGTGCATGTTGATTTAAAAAAATTTGTAAGTTTGTGTCCATCCCTCTATTTTACTATGGGTAGTTTAAAAGCATAAAATAACTCTTGAAATTAAAATTTCGTGATACCCTTACTTATTTTTGAATCCGAACTGCTTGATAATACACTGTGAGTTGTCTTTAGGATCCGCACACTATCTAGTTAATCAAGTTGAATAATTTGCCAACAATCGTTACTCAATAAGAATCAGTCCGATTCTAACCGACAGTTGCACAACTTGGTTTTAGACATTTTCTGCTTAGTAGATCAAGTAATTACAAATCTTAAAAGAAATACAGGCTTCTCAAATACGTCACGTTTCTTTAAGTGTAATTAAAAATCAATTTTCACATTTTAAACAGGCTTATTATCTTTTACAGTACTCAAGTATCTTATCTTTCTCAATAAATGATAATTAATAATATGTAACTATCGCTTTGTCATTATACTTAGTAAGATTTTTCACAGTTCCTCGGATAAGTGAAATCACATAATTGATTGTTTTCTTTCGTAATAAAGTTTAACCTCACAGATGTGACACTCGCTAATAACGAAGGGACAAATCTAACGAACCAAATCCAGAGTTTTAAGGTTTGTCGAAGGAGACAAATATTGCAGGCAACTCAAAAAAAGTGCATTTAAGCTGGAATATGCTGTCGTACTTAAATGTTTAATAACAATATTTCAATAATTTTTAAACTCTCTCATGTAGGAGGGGGTTTCTACAAGGTTCCATCCCATTCTAAACTTAGATGTTTCAGGACAATCTTTTTTTTATCAATATCGTCTTTTTTATTTTAATTGATTCAATCTCTAACACTTATGGATGGCTTAGAAAGTTTCTTCTCATTTTTTCTCCATGAGTTTCTTTATCATTTATTTTCTCTTATTATGTTCTGAAAGAAATTTTTTTTTCTTTTTTATCGTTGGAGGAGTCTCATTCACACATGAGGCAAGGATCCAAGTCCCGTGATTAGAGTCTCCCTCTACTGCCATGACAGTAGTTGCATAACGACATTTCTGTCGATGAAGAGACTGCAAGCAGAGAGAGTTGAAAGTACGTGAGATGCTAGAGGAGGCCATAGGGATGAAGAAATCAAGATGGACCTTTATATTAAATCTTAATTGAGCCTTCAATAAGGTATCCTAGAGTTTGAAACTCATATCTTCTCTCTAGGAGTACTTACCTATTGATAAGAATACATTAACGAATAATTTATTCATCAAAATAATAACATTTATTACGAAACTAGGTAAATCAAACTAAGTTACCTTTGTTATGTCTTCATAATAATAATAAGTAGAAAAAAAATTAAGAAATGCATTTCTCCTTTTACACTATACGGATGTATTTTAGCATCTTAAGCTTTTTAAAGCATCCTTTCTTAGTTATTGGGTTTTTGACGGCATCCTACTTCGAATTTTGATAGTAAATCAGGAAAAATAAACCGGTATTGTACAGATTCCATTCCAGTAAAAATATTGAGTGTCAAGGAAGGCAGAGACCAATGTTTGGATCCTTAAAAAAGTAATAAAAAGTCTACGTAGGGTTTTTGTGCACCGGCTTGTTATAAATTTCAATTGGCTTTAATATTGGAAATAATACAAAAAACCATTAATAATCTTATTATAATAATCATTTATGCTGTTCCCTTATCACCTAGTACTGTCTCACCATTCTAATGGAAATTATGGAACTATTATTGAACGAGCAATAATTAATTTGTTTTTGTAAAAAGTGATTTTCCCTCTTTGCTGTTGGAAAATACGTGCTGACACAATTACTCAATGTGCTCTGGACTGACAATGCGCTTCTTAACCTCACTACTCAATATTGGTGAATCTAATGTATGAGGCTATGAGAAGGCGGTCTTCAGTACAGTTTTGGGAAATAGATTGCGTTACCGAAAACGTCATGAAAAGAAAGACAAAATAAATGCTCATTCTACTGATAAGATGATTAGCTGAGTTAGGTAAGAAGTCTGGTATCCGATGATTGGTGGTTCAGAGAAAAACGGTGGGCTGTAAGAATTGATCATCTAAAATTAAGGAATTAATTTAATCAGAAAAATTAAGGCGTAAACAGTCTTTGGTGTATTTTCCATTGGCCGGCTGCCCATTGCAGAAGACTGCCGACTCCATAACTGTCATTTTTCCTGGTTTTTGCTGTCATTACGGTCGCCCGGTTTCGTAAGACGCAGTTAAATCTCTGTGGAAATGGAGATGTGTCTGATGAGATCAGATTGCCCCGCTCGGCAGTAGAGGGGCAGAACAATAAGCTTGCATTACCCATTCAAGGGGGTGCTTGCATTGTGTCACTGGAGCAGCTAACTGTACTCTGCACTTGACACCAGATACGGTGGCTGCACACATGGAGGCCGTGAACTTCTCACCATACGGCTCACTCCTATTGTTCCACTGTTAGGTAACCGTTAACAGCCCCCCTCAAGACTTGCTCAAATTTATTACATAAATTTAGACATGTTAAGTATGAATCCTGCATGTTTGTCTCCCACTTTTACTCAATATATTTTTAACACTCCAATGAATCTATACTCTGGTCCGTCGAGCAAGACTGCTCTAGACTAAAGAACTTTCCAGAATTTAGTTTAAAATACAATGGACATGACGTGCGAGTGAATGACGTATTTGTTTCTACAAGCCGGAGACAGCAAAGAG
This sequence comes from Oncopeltus fasciatus, assembly GCA_000696205.2. Taxonomy (NCBI): domain Eukaryota; kingdom Metazoa; phylum Arthropoda; class Insecta; order Hemiptera; family Lygaeidae; genus Oncopeltus; species Oncopeltus fasciatus. The sequence goes on along the minus strand of KZ807721.1, from coordinate 314,093 downwards.
CGTAAAAAAATCACTGAAGGAAGGCCAGGACTTGGCGAGATGGAACAGTGAGAAAGTGCTCAACCAGTAGTTACAAATCATGATCCATTATAAATAGCATTAAAATGTTGGAACATTGTATTTTAAGGCTATACTGTTCTACCAATCTGCAGCACCAATAATAACGGAGATATCATTATTATACTTTTATAAATTTGTATTTTTATAAATTAATTTTATACTTTCACATAAGTCTCCTCCTTATCAGCCAAAAACTACGTTTAACATCTATTATTTCTTACACTTAGATGATTTTTAGTTGGGGTTCGGTCAAGGTAGATCCAAAAAACACAAATTTAAAAAATGTATTTTTTAATAAAGGATAATCTGCCAACGTTTCGGCTTACATTGCAAGCCGTCTTCAGGGCTGTAGAAATACAATGTCATGAGAATAAAATTGTAATTGAAATTAATATAATGGAGAATTGCAGTAATATAATGTGCTATCAAGAGTATGAATGTAGAAAGCTATGTAAGAGAATATAAAAAAATTTAGTTTGTAATTTAAACAAAACAATTAAAAAAAAAAATTGAAAAAAATGCAGACAACAACTTATTGAATAATAATTGAATACCATTAAAACAGTAATTTGTCACACCTATCTATCATGAAGATGAGAGAGGACGTCCTGTCCCTAAGTACACATTCCCATGATTGAATATATATTTTTTTCCTTCTACACAGTGTGAGAGGTAAAAAGGGGTGTCATACTCTTGATAGCACATTATATTACTGCAATTCTCTATTATATTAATTTCAATTATTATTGTAATCTCATGACATTGTATTTCTACAGCCCTGAAGATGGCTTGCAATGTAAGCCGAAGAGTGGGCAGAAAATCCTTTATTAAAAAATACATTTTTTTAAATTTGTGTTTTTTGGATCTACCTTGACCGAACCCCAACTAAATATCATCTAAGAATAATATCTACGGTCAAAAAACTCTCCTTTTGATTATTTCTTACATTTTTTTTTTCTGCATCTGAGAGAAATGGTGGTATTGAGAATTTTTCACTGTGTCTTTCTCTAAACTCGTACTCTGAGAAACTAGGCTGAAAATAAGTTTATTGCAACTAATGGTTCAAGTAATCACTGGTTCATTCGGTTTATATGCTAGGAATTTTTTTTATTTATTTATATTTTGAATTTATTTTTGTTTTATTATTATAAATAATCCTCTTTTCGTTTTCGAAACAATAAATAATATTTAACGTATTTTTTATTCTTTAAGTTTCTCTAAGAGTTATAAGTATATAGTAGAAGCTAAGATTAGTCTATGGCCCTACCTGTTGTGGGGAAGCCGAAGTAAAAGTGTTGTTCTCCGGTTTCTCCGGAGTAGAGGGCTCCTCGTATCCTTTCTCAGATATCCGTCGGATCACGGCCGGTAATGGTCGATGCCCGGTTAACGATCTCCTCCCCCTTTCCCCGAGATCCTAATGACACGCCTGGAACTTGACGAGAGTTGCGTGTCTTCTGTCGGCCGCCACGCGACCCGAGGAAAGCCATCGTGTCTCGTCCTTCCGGCATACCGTACCGTTCTACGCTAAGGATTCCTCTCTAAGTGACCCGTCGGTTTTGAGAAATCCAGACCGTTTGTCGACACTCGCACTTCCAAACGTTCTAGCTCGATGAGTTATCGAAGAAGTTTCCCATCGAGCAGCTGTGTGGATCTCAACATACTCGAAGGGCAAAGCAATCTAGATGATAATCGATTCTATTTCCAATACTTTCTGCAGTGAATGAGCGAAAAATAACCTGTTCCGAAAATTATGTAATTAATATTAATTTTTAAAGAAACTTTCACTTAGTTGAATTGATATGTTTCAGAGCTGATTGTACAGTGATGAGCTAATATCACTTCGATTGTGGTCGCTTTGGATGTCAGAAAATGGATTTTGAGTGTACCTGGAAATTAATCATACCACAGTTAATTAAGTTCAATTAAGTAAAATTAATTAATTTAAATGAAGGTTCTCTGGCCGCTTAAATTTTAAACCTCATTTTTAAATGATATTCAATAAAACCTCATAAAAATTACTAGAAAAAGATAGAGAGGACCAGAGAAAAACACATAGTAGATAAACGGTATCCGAGTGAGAGATAGTGTGGTCAGCAAACCTATCTAGCCTTGTGATTTCTATTAAAACAAAAATTACCCAATTAGGGTGGGATTTCCCATAAATCTATCTGGTCATTAAAATGGAAGGAAAAAATCTCTAATCACCCCCCTGACTGAAAGTAAGTAAGTACAAACGCTTAACCGAAAAATCAGTTTAGAAGAATTCATTAGAGCTTTAGGCAAACTGTACCATTACTCTTCACAAAATCAGTTATATTGGATACATTCATTGGAATAGTTATGGAAACAAAAGCGAAATAATTGCTCTAAAAGGATTGGAAACTAATTCTTAAAGCTATCAGACCTCAAAAATATTCTGGAAAGAAGGTGATTCATATTCCAATCTTTCTCCCTAGCTTTGTTCTCAAAGAGTTTGTTTACAAGAGCAGCGTAATTTAAGCAGTTTCCCATGTTTCGCTAAAGATTGACATAAGTAGTATATTTACCGTTTCTTCTTCCGGGTTGGACCGTGTCAAATTGGTGTTATTTGCCGAGCTTTCGCACATCATGTGATGGCTTCTTCAGGGCTGAAAAGAGAATGAGAGTTGTAAAAGATTTTTAATCCAGGTGGTATATAATTACCATGTTTTATACACCAGGTGGTGTATAATCCCGGCGCAGTGTATATACCCGGAAGAAGAAACGGTAAATACTTCTGACGACCGTCGAAGCCTACGTGAACGTAAGTAGTATATACCAATTTCAATTTACAAGGCGGAGAACAATGAGCACAAAGGACAAGCCAGTTGAAGCTTGCTCCAGACTGCTTGAAAAGGAAGAGTGGGGGTAGTGCTAACCCATAATTGCTACATTCGTACGTTTTATCCTTACCAAATGATTTTTTTTTTTTTTTTTATGTTGTAGAATATAAATTTCATAAAACTTTTTACACCTATTGAGGTCTTTAAGCTTTTTCTTAAGTCAAATAACAACGAATATATTACGATTATAAATTTGGTCTACCGCTAAAGCCCCCTCATACCATCAAACAATTTCTGATAAAAGTTTCTACTACTAACAAAGGGCGAGAAGTCACTCTGAAAATTTTACTTACTGGATGTAATTTTTTCTTTTTATGAGTTCACTATACTCTTCCTTTCTCCTATTCTTATTTGTTAATATATGTACGCATATAATTTTGAACGAAACACATTTTTAGCTTCTCCAACGCAGGATCGGTGAAGAGAAATATTGCAAAAGTCTGGTCATGATACCAACCTGAATGGAGTGATTCACCATAGGGAAATCTGCTGAAATAAGTGGACAGTGGAGGAACACATGTCTGGGACTTAGGGTGAAAGGTGCGACGGGAGAGAGCCGTGACTCAATAACTTTACCAAGGCATTACATTGTGAGGAACCGTTCAAGTTAATGATCCGTTCAATTTAATCGATACGCCAACACCCACATCGCCGATAGTCCTGATCTTCTACCTCCCTAGACACAGAGATACGGGAGATGACAGGTTTTCAGTGATTTCCGGGAGGCAATAATCCCGAGATTCCAGTCACACTTTGTCATAGTTATCTTAACTAATATCAAATTAATATTGAAGTTCTCAAATTTTTTACCACTCTTTTACAACAGAGATGTATGTATTCCTCTCATAAGAAGGATACGATAGTAAATATTTTTTATTCTGGCTTTTATAAGACTAGATTATCTATTAAATATAAATTTACTTATAAAACTGGCTTCTTAACGAGTTTTATTTGTAAAATGTCACTTAATTCCTTCNTAACTGCGAGTGATGCGCTTCCAAAGTTTTTCTTGAGGCAGATTTCCAGTAGGAAAACGTAAACTGCAGTGGAAAGATGGCAATCGGACTTCCCAAGCTGTCACAGTCGAAAGTTATGCATTAATAAAGGTATTTTCCAACCGCAACCACATTTTTTTTTTCCTATCTCTCCCTCTCAACTCTCCACTTCCTCTGCTTTCGTTGTGGTCACAGCTGGGGGGGGGGGTGAGGGTACGACTAATTGTCGGCATTCTTTTCAAGTGAAACTTCGAGAATGGTATTTCAAGATGCATTGCTGGTAGAATATTTATGATGCTTATTTTGAAGCGCTTTTGTAATTGCAAATNATATGATGGTTTCCTTTTTGAATTTAGTCATTAATTTTAAATTATTCGTAGCCTGCTGGCATACATGGACCGTGTGAGTGGTCAGATATTAGCTTTCACCAATTATTTGGCTTGAAATATTCAGCCTTTTTCCTCCACTCTCAAGTTGGACACCGTAGTTAATTTAAAATTTATTTTTACCCTCAATTTGAACTTTAAAAATTATTCTTTTGAACTTTAAAGATTAACGCATCATAAGAAAGATATTGAAACTTCGAGAGATTTTTATTTCTCTTTTCTTTTTTCTTTTCAATTCAAAAACCAAATTATGTATTCAAGAATCTTAACGCAAACTGGTATTCCAGTAAGTTCAAGGCTGATTTAAAAAAAAAAAAAAGAATTTAAGAATTAATTGAAATTATTCAATAATCAGTTCGTTGTTCTTTTTATTTTTATTTACTAAAGAAATGTATAGATTATAATAGGTGTAAAATGAAATATTTAAAAATTACATTCTACAGCATTATAAAGTAAGAAGCGGAATATGGTTTATATACTATAATATATATTAAAGTATTTAACTGCGAGTGATGCGCTTCCAAAGTTTTTCTTGAGGCAGATTTCCAGTAGGAAAACGTAAACTGCAGTGGAAAGATGGCAATCGGACTTCCCAAGCTGTCACAGTCGAAAGTTATGCATTAATAAAGGTATTTTCCAACCGCAACCACATTTTTTTTTTCCTATCTCTCCCTCTCAACTCTCCACTTCCTCTGCTTTCGTTGTGGTCACAGCTGGGGGGATCACTTCGATTG
>KZ807721.1:282878-308780 GCA_000696205.2 Oncopeltus fasciatus | reverse complement strand
ATGATATTCCTATAGAAACACGTAGGTTCTTCATTTATCTATAAAAATAGACTAAAATCATATTAATATAGAATGTCCCGGACTAATTTTAGTCTATAGTTACCAGTTATGCTACCAGGACGCGCTAGTTATCTCATTCAATTCCCTCTACACTAGCGAGAGGCTAACCCACGAGAAAGGCGAGAACTTCGTCTTGTACTCGAAGGAGCTGGATAAAATACCACAACCAAATAAAATATTTATAAAGAAAACATTAAATAAAGTAAATGACGAGAGTCGACTAATAGCTTGGCAATGTCAGCTCCTTCGAGTACAAGACGAAGTTCTCGCCTTTCTCGTGGGTTAGGCTCTTGCTAGTGTAGAGGGAATTGAATGAGATAACTAGTGCGTCCTAGTAGCATAACTGTTAAGTGCACCGGCCCGGATAGCAGGAGACCCAGGTTCGATTCCTGGCTGGGACAGATAGATTTTTTGTTTGTTCCCTCTCATTAATTGTTTAATATCCATTATTGTTTTTGTTTTTTTTTAATGTATTGTTACCCTTTCGACTTAAAAAAGAGAACTTCGTATAGGCATTCAAACAAACAACTATTTTCCCCGATTTTTCCCGATGTGGAAATTAAAATCGCAAAGGAAATCTGCTATAATTTTTCCTTATGAAGAAGCTATTCTTGTCCTTCTTGAAATCTGTGAAAATATATTTTACTTACAAAGAGGATAAAAAATCACGTAATTTCTTGATAAGATATTAGGAGATCTGGTATAAAGACAGGCTTCTCTTTTTTTTTGTCCTTGCCCTGAGAAGATGAATAGGACCAAAGTACGCGAGGGCAGCAAGCGAAGAAAGTGGCGTTGTGGACTCGTGTTACAAGTACCAAATCAGCTCCACACCGCCGGGATCGTGTCCCCTCCAGAAAGCCGTCTCTCAATGGCTATCACGAACCGCCTGGCTGATTGGTTCGCCTCATGCCAGCGACTGCAAACTTCGATTGCTTCTCCACCGGCTATGAAAACCCCCGGGGGACAAAAGAGACATCGTTTTGGCGAAATTGAAAGTTGTCATGTCCTCAAAAGGTAGGCCATTGTTGGGAATGTAATCGGAATTAAATTAGAGGGAGAAAGAGGAGTGTGAAGTCAAGAATGGACAGGAAAACGAAAAAGACTTCCTGGTAAGCTACATTCCATTTATTCTCGAGTGAGATCTCTAAGTTATGTAATAATTGGAGATATAACTATGATAGATGTAGCACAGACGGATTTTCTAACCAATAGAGAAGCTTATTCCATTCTTTATGTATTCTCCATTATCATTATTCCTACTCCTCATTAGTGTCACATTTCAAACAAAGGAAGTGTACTGTTATCAAATATAAAGGTTAATCTGTCGTAGATGACGTTGATGTTAACGCCCTTTTCAATTTAAATTAAAAGCCATCACACACAGTTGATTCACAAATTTACCATGTTTCATTAAGAGCAGTCTAAGAAAAGAGAAGATGGTTATTTAATCTCATAGCTGGAGAAGGACTAGGCTGGCTCTTGACTATACGGGAGGGAAGTTTTCCTCCTATCTTTTGCCTATGCACACATGTTTTCAAACAGCCTCGTTTCCCGGCCTCAATCTCACCCTTGGCGAGTGGTGGGAGATCGCTAAACACTCTCCCAGAGCACACATTCAATAGCAGGGAAATCGCGAGATGGTTATCAGCACAGAGAAGATGGAGACCCGATTCCCTGGGCGATGCGTGGCTTCCCGCGAAACTGCAAACCTATTAGAATACGAGGTCCTGCCTCTTTCTCTCGTGTGAGCCCTGTACTATTGAATCTTCAGAAAGACTTTCCCTTCCTTATCTCTTGCCATTAGACTTTGATAGGGGACCTAAGTAGTTATCCCATGCTCTTTAGCATCATCTACCTTGTCCACCAATCCCACTTATTAAAGCACTAATTAAGTTTATAAAAATGTCTTCCACAATATTAAAGGTGAAAGTCTGGGGAATTTATACCTTAAATATATATTTTTTTATAACCAATAAGATCTAAAAATCATAAATTGATTTATATTTTTCGTTTGAAAGCCTATATTCTTGCCTTAATTTAGATCAAATTCTAATTAAATACCTGGAAACCTAATTAAACCCATATAAAAACACTTTTATTTATAGTGGATTACGAATAATAACAAGATACTTTCTATTATAAATTTACAACTTTCTGCGTTATTTATAAGCCACTAAAAGTAGGGTATAATCTCTATGAAACTTTCTGTAGTGATTATTTCTTTTAATATTTCTCGTAAAAGGAATTCATGCTTATGCAAACACACACAAAATCATACGATTTTAGACATTAGTAAATCAATATATTCTCGTTGCTACCTAGAAAGAAATCGTTAATATTTTTCGTTATTAGATTATTTTAGTTGGTAGAGCCAAAAAAATCACCTTATAATAATATCTACGGTCAAAAAACTCTCCATTTGTTAGTATTTTTCTTTTTGCTCTGGTTATGAAAAATGACGTGTATATATAATGTAGAAACAAAATTCGATATTTAGACTTTTATTTTTGGAAACTGATAAAGAAGTCCTTTTTTCAGAGACATTTTATTACGTAAGTTGGAGGTGGGCTATTGTCAAATAATCGCAAATAAATTCGTTATGAAATAAATTATAAAATTTAATTTTCAGATATTAATGTTCTATGACATTTTTTTTTTTTTTTTTTTTTTTTTGGCGAAATCCTGGTTCTCCCTCTTCTTTTCGTAGATAACGCTGAGGGTGAAATACATAATAAATGCCTATCATACCTTTTATTATCCGTTTTCATTGGTTTCTGCAAACCATCTTCAGAAACCAATGAAGACGGATAATAGAAGGAATGATAGCTCTATATTCATTGGTAGTTATTATAACCCTTTAGATTATTATAAATGCCTCTTGCTCTGCGTTCTCTGTCTCTGAGGGAATCAGTCAACACATCCCTTGCAAACAGCAAAGAAAACAAGGTGCTTTTCCCTCAAGGGTGAGAAGAAATTCTAACATCAGTTACTTTCAGATTAAAAGACAAAATAAAATAGTCTGCTACACAAAAGGTGTGTAATCTAAACTGATTTATTCTCTTTCATTGCAGATAAATACGAATAAGAGTAAATGACTAAATTTATCTTATTAACATAAATATTTACAGTGATTTTTATATTTAAAAACTAGAAGGTCCATTTTACACTCGATATTACTCCCACACTCTTAAATATTTATCTTTGTAAAAATTTCTTACGATAAATAATATTTATCGAATATCAGTTTTATAACTTCTTCGTATCTCTCCAACAGAAATGAAGAGATTGACTATTTTTCAATTCAATCTTCACCTGAATCCCCTCTCCCCCTTGACCAGTTTTGTTTATTATATATCTCAAAATTAGGTTTTAATATAGAATTTTACTTCTTTATTTTACAAATTACGAGAGCCATTTTGATTGCACTCACATACGAGTATATATCTATATATTTATATTTTTCTATGATAAACTCTTAAGTTAATATTTATAAGATACATAATGACGTTCCTGATCCCAATCCGGTTTTGTATTATCACCAAGCATCACATGTAAATTTTTTAAATTATAAAATATGTAAATATCGTAACCATAAATTTATATTATATTTATGTATAGTGAGAGGGGGTTGGAAGAGAGCGAGAGATAGAAATTTTGAACAGATCATATGGAGGTCGGTGGGATCCAACAAATCATGGTGCTAAGGATGTCCGTTCCTCCCTGAACAAGCTTTTATCGTAAAAAAAAAAATTAAGTCCAGTGTTTAATACAGTAGATAGCTCTCTCCAAAATGACTCCAAGAGGTTTAAAGACAAACTAAGTATTTTAAAAGAAAAAAGGAAAGAACCTAACTTTTGATTGCTACAATTTAGGATCAATAATGATTTGTTGAAATTTATGGCAGTGTCATAGCCTCGCACTCATCAGGGACATTATGGTAATCTTCTAAAATACTTTAATTTCCTATCCTCGGAAAATACACATCTTATAGCACCTGCTGTCTATGAATGGCTGTATTTTTAGAGGTTATAAAACGAGGAACAACTTTACTTTTTCCGGAATTTACCTAAAAAAAAAAGAGATAACCTTACAAACAGATTCAAATACGAAGCATTGAGAGCCAGTGTTGCGAGACCTGGTCCACGGGTAACCTCCACTCCCATCCTTGAGTCATGTCGACATAACTCGCCGTCCTAGAAGTAGTACTTCCTTGCTCACTAGCGAACCTAGAGGTACACCTAGAGACTAATTACTCCCACTGTCATTATTACTTGTGCTTTGTCTGTGCAAGACACCGGGCCTCTTTAGACACTTCCAAGCCCCGACCTTACCACTGGAGCTTAATCTCGACAGACGGCTTCATTTTCAATAACTCTCTTTTTTCTAATCAGAATTTTAGATAATTTTATAGGCGATCGGCGAAAATATGCGTTCCTTCTTGAGTTAATCTTGGTAGGTTACCACCCAAAACTGCTCATATTACTTGCAAACATTGCCAATTGTCAATAAAAGTTTTTTTTCATGTTCTTTTTTTTTATAATCTCAAATTTCTTTATTTATCGATATGTCAGTTGAAATGTTAGTGCTGCACAGATTTTGAAAATTACAAATTACACTTAGATGAGTTTAACAAATTTGTAACAATTTATTCAAAATAATCTATTTATTTTTCTTATCTGTGAAAATAAACGGGAATTTTCTCCCAAAACGAAAGCATCATTATACATGCAAACTTATATTTTTTTTTTAAATTATTTACTTTAACTCATTAATTTCCTTATTCCCCACAGTCACTCTAGTATTTTTGTTTACTACCTTTTATGGAAACTTAAGGTCTTTTTAGTGACTATAAATTACTTATTATCTCAATTTTCCGCAATTTTTTTAGCTTTTTACTTATTTGTATAACATTTAGTACTATGTGTATAGCTGTCGTTAAATGACTAGAGCCGATATTCAGGAAAATCCATATGAAGTAAAGTTTTTGTTTGTTTTTAGAAAATAAAGAAAACTTCAGCAAATTTGAAGCAAATGTGTCCACTCAATTTTATTCCAGGATGGGTAATTACAAGAGCACATAAAGAATATTCTGAGTCATTGGAAACAGACGTAAAGAATAAAAAAATATTATGCACTATGGCTACTGAACGTAGAATCAGAACTCCAGTGGCATTGCTTATAGAAAATAAGCACCCTCAGCTTATAGTCATTGATTATTTATATTATAAGTTTCAGTTATACTGCGTCATATATATATCATACTCAGAATATTTCGCGTTTTATAAAATATTATTTCATACAAATAAAGCTGTATTCTATACAGAATATTGTATAGAAATTTTTTTATTTCATTTATCGTTCGAAATCGTTCTTTAAGTAAACGCCCTACAGGAAATCTGTTAAACACAAGAGTTTAGTTTCATCCTATCAAACTATGAAGTATTTTTTTTTAAATCATTGTTTCTACTCCTTTTTTTCTTCGCAAGTCTCCAGATACGCCAAGGCACGAGATTCTGTCGCACAGTAACCTTATTGCATTCGGTCGATATTTCCTTAAAGTGCTCCTGATTTGAATCCCTGACAGCGTCTTATTCTCTAACAGATCTTTCATTCCTTATAAAGATGATCCAGAAATCAACACAATACCAATGAAGGCATAAAGTAGCTCTTTTTATGGGCTCTGTTAATGGTTGATGGGTTCGGAACATGCTGAAAATATCTTGTTTGAAGTGAGGGCGTTTAAATAACATGGATCTGAAAGCGAAAGTACTACCAATGCTACTTTAATGGAAGCTTGTAATTAGGTCACATCCAATGGACCACCTACCTTAGAAGCCGATGTATTAACAACATTCATTACACTTAAATAATCTAAAAGGTTATTTCCACTTCCAATGAATATAGAACTATCATACCTTCTATTGTCCGTCTTCATTGGTTTCTGGAAGATGGTTTGCAGAAACCAATGAAGACGGATAGTAGAAGGTATGGTAGTTCATTACACTTCCCCACTTTCCTCGCTTTCTGGAAAATACTCAGGACATGAAAACTGCTTACAGAGTTGGTTGACATCGGTCCGATTGAATCCATGGGAGAGGTACGTAAGCTTTGCCACGCAAGTATATACTCTTTGCCGTGTCGCTCTTGTAAAGAGCTTTCCTTGTTTGCCATGAAGCACACTCGTTTCCCACTTGATTATTCATTGCTCTGGGAAACAGGAAACGCAGAACGACTCGCCCTGGTGAAAGGCTATCGTGGGCATTGACGGCCTCTAAGATTGACGTATTACACCAGCTGTAATGGACTGTTAATTCTAGAGTTAGCGAATTTTATCTCACCCACAGCCTTGAACTATAACAGAACAAAGGGTTATACATTTTTTACTTTGAGCTTAAGCCATTACAATAGTTTTTCGTTTCTTTTTACGCTTGAATGTATAAAGCCAATCGAAAGTAACCTTGTCCCGCACGAATGGTACAATTGATAATCACTAAAATTTCTACAACGAATAAGTTTATCAATACTTTAATAGTATCTCTGAATGAATACATGAGATCGTCAAGACATTCATTACACTCGTTTTTATATGAACGTATGTCTGAACTAGAATTTATCTCTGAAGATCTTTATCATTCTTAACCTAAACCCATATTGAATTATGGAAAATAGTGATGTAAACAGCTCTGATCAGTTCCGACGCTTTCTGGTGTTCTTAAAAGAATCAGTTTCATCATTTTTGAGTAACCTCATAACCCCTTAGAAGACCACGAAAAAATACATATACATATGTGTGTGTCATGTAAGCTGCGCTTCTTAACCATAAATCATTTGTAAAGTGCCATTGAAAAAGACATTTGTTTGGCTTTTCCACGATAATGTTTCAGGAAACTTTAGCACACCGGACCTCCACGATAAATTATATTCAATTTCCTGTATCTAATTTCCTGTAGTCATTATTTATTAGGCGAGCTTTACCCCTAACCATATTGTTGATTAATTTTAAAAAGAAGTAGGATTTATTTTTCTTATCATGACTTTCGTGAGCTACTAAAACTACTGTAAATGGATTCTGAAAATAAATGACTGAGATGTTACAGTTTAGTTACGCCTTAATTTCCGCTGCAGAAGATCCAGAACATTACTTCACTGTCGAACTACGTTACTATCAAACCCTATTTTAGATAAGTTTACTTTTCTACCCTATTTTAACCCTATTTTAAAAAGTAAGTTGTTGGAATACTCTTCGGACCTAGAAGTTACGAGTTATATAGTCTTCGAATCACACGTTTCTACGTGGGAATTACTCTGATGAATTAAAGGAAGCTCATTAACGTAGGGCTAATGGCCTCGAGGATCTGCTAGCTTGCAAAGAGTACAGAAAGCTATATTATGTATGGCTTGCGTTTGAATTTAATTTGTATTGAGAAGGGAACTATTGCTTTCCCTTGGATATTTTTGTTATAACACATCAATTTCGCGCCATTTCCATAACTGACTCGAACAAACAATATGTTATTAACAGTACTAGTTCTGTCCTCGAGAACATGATAGTTTTCCGATATCCATGTTTTTGGTTAGCCTAGCTTAAAGATAGGAAAGCTCATGTACTGCGACCAGTTGATTCTTTGTTATCGAACTCCATTAGACCGTAGTTAAGATCATTATCAAATTTGACACGGTGGTCAGACAGACGTCGGAGGATGTTGTGAAAAGTCGCTTAATGAAATCGGACACAGGTATCAATTTTACAAAGAAATAATAACCGAAAAATGACATTTACGGTTCAAAGCTTGTCGTCTACCCACAAAAACTTGTACAACTTCATATAATAAATAATTTGCAATTTATTGTAAAATTTAATCAAATAATCAAGACAAAATTGTTCTCAATATTCGGGTTGTACACACACACACATGCGTATATATATATTCAAACATTTCTTAATATAAAATATTATTATTATTACACGAAAATAAATCTTTATTTCTCTAACTCGATCTGTTAAGATGACAAATCTTCCAATGAAATAATAAACGTGAATATATAGTTAAGTTTACTGAACTCTATTTTTCGAGTATATAGACTTTATTGAAGGAGGTTGCCTGCATTGTAAAATAATACCATTTGTTTGTACACATAAGTTCGTTATATGTATGCACTCATGTATATCCTGTACCCGGAGTTCTCGTCCTGCAGTTCCAGGTCAGGTCTCCGCGTCTTTCTAAAACGCAAAGACAAGCATTATTGATACACTATCCTCATTCTCACTTGTGTGACTTCACCTGTATCGTAATCAATACGAAATTTTGGATCTTCTTTTGCCTTCGTATTCTGCCATTGCCTTGCTTGGAGAAATATGAATGCAAACTTATGCTGGCGATGTTGCTGCAGAGAGAGACATTATAAGTTGATTCCTTCGGAGGCTTGACACAGGCGAAAGTGCATAGAGAGCCGGATGCAGGCGTGGTCCCATTATGCAGATATGTGCAACCGTGTTGCACCTCTTCGGATCTTCACAGGGGTTCTGAGGTCAGACAACACTGACAATGACAGATCCTTTTCAATAGCACCAGAACCGTTGGGACAGATAACAGCTGTTTGGTTCACTCTTCACATCCAAAGCCATGTCTGTGTCTCACTATTTGAGTATATTGAGATAATTGAAGTTTTATTTCAATTTATTTTAAGATAATTATATAAAAAATATAATTCTCCTCGTTTAACTTTGCTAGACGCAACATAAAATATGTGTTTTTTCCATTATGTTTTTTTTTTAATCTCATATTTATAGGTCTTACTAATTCATGAGAAATAAAAATATAATTAATTAAAAAGGACTAAAGTAACAAAAATTTACAAAGAAAAGTCGTAGGAACTTATGTTTCTGAAGTAACTCCGGGTAACATTTGTCCATGTTAATTTAATACAATATTTTGAAAAATTTCAATTGGACATAACGGAATTGTATATTTGTGTATATCTAACAATGTATTAATAAAATAAAGTAAAAATGTAAAATTTAATCTATTATTTAATCAATTATTTCTAAAATTTAATCAATTATTTCTACACAATATATACAAATATATAAGTAATGCAATTGAAACAAATAGACAGGAATTAACTGTACTACAAATATGAAAATAACTTAATTTGAAGAGTTATTGACAAAAATGTCAATAAGTAAATTAAGCCATTTCTTTAATTCGTTTCAACATATTAATGATTATATATTATTCATTATTTTAGTTTAATAAGGAACTTATTCATCGAAATGTCACTGTGCGTACGACATAAATTCGTTATTACGAAATTGGACACCTCACGTTTCAGGCTGAACAACAACATAAAGCTTTTAATCTCCTAGCGTCATCACTAAATGTTTTAAGAGAATATCAATAATTAGGCAGTTAATTGATCGGTTATCGCTCCGATTCACCCAGAATGAGCAAGCGTATGTCCTTTATCTACAGGTACCCATTGCAATGACTATATGCCTCCTATTCGTACAATAGCCATTGTGTATATAGTGTAATCCCAATGAAGTCCGGTAGCGTCATGTCTCCAGATGGTATCTCTGGCGATCTGAGAGGTGCCCAGAGAATCACTGATGTGGATCGGCATTTTCTGCTAACTATTCCAATAAGAAAGCCCTAGAAGTAATTAGGAACAACTTACTTTTTTTTCCAGGTTCCCCATAAAATACAAATGTAAGAAAACTATAAGACATTGTTCCGGAATGCCAATTGATTCCTAGCCAGTTGTCGCCACACGTATAGGAGGTCCACACTGGCCGTTGCCTTTGGAAATTGTTATCAACTTACCTTATTCTCATCATATTTTAGGCTTATTTTTGACACTTGATCTTTTTGAATCAAGACCGACCAGAGTACCTTATATTTTAAAAAAATTGAGTCATTACCAACATCTTTTCGTTCTTTTTCTTCTTTACTGTTTTAAACCTTATCTGAAAATTTCTAATTTTTTTTAATGAAGAGTAAAAACATATTCCATATATTCTTGATAGATAAACTAGAATATAATGTTGATGTGATTTATCTATATTAAGTCTTCATACAGCTGTGAAATTAAACAAAAGGGGATACTTCGTTCAGACAGATGTTGCATAAACTGAGTAGGTTTCTCATGTTTTATTACTATAATTTTATTTTTAAAAACAAAATATATGGAAAATTTATTTGAAACGTTGGGGAGGAAACGTTCAACCTTTTCGTAAATATCTTATTTAATAAGTGTTTAATGTAAAAATGTTATGTAACATAAACGTTAGAAAAGAAAATTACATTCCACCCTTATCTTATCCTATAAACCATAACAATAATCTGTTTTTTTCAACTTAGTCATTCTGCAAATTATCCTCCCTCTCAATTGACTTCAGCTATTATTGAAGTAATTCAACGCTTTACGAAAGAAATCTTATTACATAATTATCATTTATTTTTAGAATAGAGTCAGTCACATTATTGGCTCTCAGTCACATTGCACTTTTTTTATTTTTCCAACTCCCTAAGGTAAATGTTCTTTGATGAGCAGCCATATATGGATTCCCCAATTTTATTATTTTTAAATTTTATAACAGCGTATTGTATATTTCAGAAACATTTCTTTATGTCATTGTCGCCGTTTTTCTTGTATTTTTGTTTTCTTGCATTTATTGCTAAACTACTGAAAGGATTTTAGTAAAATTTGGAGGGTATAAAAAGATAGAAAGTAAGAACGTCCAATATCGCTCAGGATTAGGATTAGGATCAGGTTATAGGGCGATAAACATCATGGTTATTACGCCCTGACTGTTGGGGTTTATCTAGGGTTAAATCTGTTATCCATTATTTTATATGTTTTCCGTTTTTTAGTGCTTGTTTACATTACATTATATAGTACTTGGTGTGCAACAAGTTATATTCGTATACGCAATATCGCTCAGGATCAGGTTATTTTTCTTTGGTTATTTTTGATTGGATTATACATTAAATGTTTAAACGTTTCTTCATATAGGCAAAAATATTATAAGCAGAAAATTTTCTAGTAAGAGGGAATTTTGAAAACAGTTTTAGGTGACATAAGGTAGAGAGTTATGCTTTGGGGTAGGCGGTATAGAAAGAGCGTTGAGTGGGGATAATTCTGGCGACACGAGCGCGGGCGATTGAAGCCCGGCCGGGCAGGGGACACAGCAAAGCTCTCAAGTACTAATTTGCCGGCGGACAGGGCTGCGATAACTAGAATGCGTCCCGAAAACTTTCCCCGTTCCCTGGAGAAAGCGGACAGGACCCGCAAAAAGTCTGGGCTCCGCAGCCTTCGGGCTTTCCGTGAGGGAAACTCGGTCCTCCGGGGCCGGCCGAGTCTTCCTCCTCTGCTGCAGTGGCGCTCCTAGAGGCAGATGCTGGAAACTCTTCACCTGGAGAGAACTAGTATATCATCAATGTATTCCTTCAACATCATAAAAAAAATAAATTAAATGTTTCAATAAAATATTGCAATATGCCCAGAAACAAGACTGAAAATCAAATTCAAGGAAAAGTACTGGGGTTGACAATAATTTCAAGTTAACTCAAAATGAAACATAATATTAAAAAAAACAATATATATATACAGTTTCTTCTTCCGGGTTGGACCGTGTCAAGTAGTTGATAGTTGCCGAGCTTTCGCACATCCTTTGATGGCTTCTTCAGAGCTGAATAGAGAATTCTCTATTCAGCAACTATCAACTACNACCGTAGATAACATTCTTAGATTTTAGTTGGGGTTCGGTCAAGGTAGATCCAAAAAACACAAATTAAAAATATGTATATTTTAATAAAGGATTATCTGCCAACGTTTCGGCTTACATTGCAAGCCATCTTCAGGGTGAGCCATGGGGCAGCCATCATGAAGATGAGAGAGGACGTCCTGTTCGACGCCCAGTCATGGAAATGTGAACTCGGGGACAGTTCGTTCTCCCTCATCTTCATGATAGATAATCCTTTATTAAAACATACATTTTTTAAATTTGTGTTTTTTGGATCTACCTTGACCGAACCCCAACTAAAATCCTCTAATAATTTCTGTATTTGTTTTTCACCAAACTTTTACATTTTGGGGCGATTCTGCTTACGAAATTAAAAATCCAAATAACAGTGTGCTTAATTCTTTCACGGCACTCCTTTTTCGCAGGCAAGTGAGTATATTATTGGAAAATTAATTATTCAAATGTAGAATTTGATTTGAAAGCTGTGCTCAAGGGGAAGGTTGGAGGGGAGGGGGAGGGCTTCAATCAAAGTCCACAGACAAGATTCTGTCATAAAGCTGGCACGAATACATTTAAATTGATTCCTTAGCATGGAAGTGGGACAGAGATATTTAGAGAATTTATCATGCCTGGCGAAAGAAAGCAGGAGAAGACGGCCTTTCCTGGCCAGTTGGTCTAGGACAACGATTTGAACACTTCAATGATTGAATCTCCTTTCCTTCTCTGAATACATTCGATTCCTTATGGCAATTCCCAAAACGCAGGCAGTTTAATATAGTATTGGACTTTTGGTTCCGAAATATAAAAAAAATGGAGAGGTGTTTTGTGTGTTACTATTTAACATTTGATAAAACGCCTCAACTCTACGATCCTTAGATTGAATATATTATTTCTTTGAATGAATTTAATGTATTTTGAATTTGGAAAGATAAGCATAGAGATGTATTCGTTAGTTCCCCTGGCATTTTATTTTGGCTTTATTTTATATTTATTGCAATATTTGTTTTGCATTTATGATTTTCACATAAAATGCTTATGATATCACAATGTGGTAATATTATACCTACCTTTAAAATTTCATTAATTTTTTTTTTTTTTTTTTTGTTTCAGGTTAGTTTTGCTGCCAACTTCGTTATTAGAAATCGCTAAGTATTATTTTGGTTAATCTTTAATAATTATTTGTTGTTGTTTTTTAGTTTTATTTGAGTTATCACATTAAAATTTGCAATGATTGTTATGTAAGTAGTTCACTGTAAATTAAGATGATCAGATGTTTGTGGTGTCCATCAGAAATATTAATAATCGATTATTGTCAGACCGTCCAGACACCCGTTTTGGGGGACAAACTTTAAGGTACACGTTAAAAAAAAAAAAAAAAAAAAAAAAAAGTAGACCTAGATATTTACTGATCGAACATTGAGGGGGAAATTACTAACAATATTACCTCCAACGTGTATTAGCCTAACACATTATATCTAAAATGAATAATTAGGTACTTACAAATACTTATTTGTATTAACAATCTCTTGTTACCCTCTATACATGCTCTGTTTCAACCTTTTAGAAAATCATCCAATGTCTCGCAAAATATAAATTAAAATATCCAGTGGGTATTTTTTATTTATAAATTGCAGACGCTTCACCGGGAACAGAAAGCAAACATTTTTTATATAAGTAATGTATTATTTCTATATATCATGAAATTTTTGGAAAGTCGTTTTCTTTTATGAGTTACTGAGACATTCGTTTGAAGATAAGGTTGCATGAAATTTTGTTTTAGCATTTGGAAAAATCAATTATTGAAGGAAAAAGTGTTGCGGGACTCCCGAGACGGCACCGCGGTAACAACTTCAACAGGCTTTTTTATCCAGTGCCATAAGTGTTTGTAATAGAGTAATGAGTGTTTGGAATAGGATTAATTAGAAATAAATATCCTATTCCAGACTGCTCTCCTTTTAAATCTTAATAAATTAAAGAAAAAATGATGAGATTTCAATTTAAAATACTCACATTTTACACCTCTAAAAATTTGAATAAATTGTGGTTTTAAGAATTCCATTAACACTGAGGTTCGTATCAAAACAATCGTTCTGTTTGAATTTCGATAGCTTAATGTAAATCAGAGTTATACAAACATTTGCCAAGACAATTTTGCAGTCAAATTTCATATAGTGTTATACCCGAAGTTAAGGTTGACAGTACTGTGGATCAAATTGAATTGGTAAGTATTTGAAAGAGGACTACGAAATTGAGCGGTATCCGGGCCACGGAGATTCGCGTGACGGCCGACGAAAACATGCAAAAATAATGGAGAATGGTAGGGGTTTGAGAAATAGGCCTCGTCAGTTCAGCTTTCATTTTCTTTAATAGGACTTTCTTCCTCAAG
Organism: Oncopeltus fasciatus; assembly: GCA_000696205.2. NCBI lineage: Eukaryota > Metazoa > Arthropoda > Insecta > Hemiptera > Lygaeidae > Oncopeltus > Oncopeltus fasciatus. The sequence continues at coordinate 294,588 of KZ807721.1, read as the reverse complement.
GCATCTCCATGCGTCATGAGGGAACAAGCTGTGACGAGAAACAGCTGGTTTTTAGGGACTGAACTGAACTGATAACTTATCAGTAGGCAATCAAGTTATAAATATTATGTTTATCAATATTTTGTGTACCTTTAAAAAAAAAATACTCATTGCCCTTGAGCAACATAAACTTGCGAGATCTACCGTGTAAAGTAAAGATGGGCAGAATTTAAGTTTCATGAATAAATAGACCTTCCAATACAAATAAAACGGAAGTAGAAAATACTCAAACCTACGAATGAAAGGAGAATACACTGGGCTCTTTCATTTTAAAATATCTTAATTATATTTCCTTTTTACAAAATAATGTATTTCATAATAGTTAGAAAAATACATTTTATACGTTTTGTTGTATAGTTTTTTATAAACTCAAAATTGTAATGATTTCAATATTATTTTTAATAGTTTTAGTTTCTCTGTGACCTCAAAACAAAACTTCAAAAGTAAAACAAAGAGACAGCAATTATTCTTATTTTACTTGGCTTCGGACTTTAGGATTTTTCATGAAAGAAGGAAAACATAATATTAATTAATAATACATGGAAGATAAATTTAGATGAAGTTGATGATTATTTAAATTCTCTTTGGCGAATGAAATCCGTATGATTAATGTACGCCATCATCAGAGCGCCTGAAAGATTCAGCTGATATAGAGAAAGCAGCGATCATTTCCAGTGATATAATGCATAGAATAAATGTATGCCTTCAATTTGAAGTGAATATATTAAAAGCTAGGATATTATTCATCATTAGGCAACCTCCCTATTCTAAACATTCATAGAACTAAGCTGTCTCTTATTTCACAATAAAAGACTTGTCCAGGGCGAGACTCGAAAACGGAACTGACATCTTCGGAATCCTACTTACATCCTATGAGCTAGGCTGGCACACGAAAACAGGATATATTCAGCACTTAAAGGACTCCGGAGGTTAGGGATTTCAAGATTAAATACATTTGTCAACCTGAAGGGCCAATTTCTTCAAAATACATAAAATTTCAAGTTTACATGTATAAAAATATTTCTGTATTTGTTCAAAAGGAGAGTTTGTTGACCGTAGATATTATTTTTAGATGATTTTAGTTGGGGTTCAGTCAAGGTAGATCCAAAAAACACAAATTAAAAATATGTATATTTTAATAAAGGATTATCTGCCAACGTTTCGGCTTACATTGCAAGCCATCTTCAGGGTGAGCCATGGGGCAGCCATCATGAAGATGAGAGAGGACGTCCTGTTCGACGCCCAGTCATGGAAATGTGAACTCGGGGACAGTTCGTTCTCCCTCATCTTCATGATAGATAATCCTTTATTAAAACATACATTTTTTAAATTTGTGTTTTTTGGATCTACCTTGACCGAACCCCAACTAAAATCCTCTAATAATTTCTGTATTTGGTTTTCACCAAACTTTTACATTTTAGGGCGATTCTGCTTACGAAATTAAAAATCCAAATAACAGTGTGCTTAATTCTTTCACGGCACTCCTTTTTCGCAGGCAAGTGAGTATATTATTGGAAAATTAATTATTCAAATGTAGAATTTGATTTGAAAGCTGTGCTCAAGGGGAAGGTTGGAGGGGAGGGGGAGGGCTTTAATCAAAGTCCACAGACAAGATTCTGTCATAAAGCTGGCACGAATACATTTAAATTGATCCCTTAGCATGGAAGTGGGACAGAGATATTTAGAGAATTTATCATGCCTGGCGAAAGAAAGCAGGAGAAGACGGCCTTGCGGATGGGCCGGTAGGGACGCCTGGACCGCTAACTCCGAACTTGAACTCCCTAGTGGCCTCCATCCTGCTCCTGCTGGCAAGTCACCAAGACTCCTGCTTTCCTTTACCGCGCACGGCAGATTGCAGTAACACATCGCCTCCAGACAGCATGGTGAAGTTGTCGTAGCGCATTTGCCTTCATATCGAACAGTATTGCCAAGGGAAATGTGTCAGACGTTATAGAACTGTAAACACAAGCGATACCGTCAACGGTATTAACTGTTGGTCGAGAATGTCCAATAAATCTGTGGGGGTTGCTATCCAAGAGAATTGTATCATAAAAAAAAAGCAACCAAGAGACCTGAAATAGAAAATTCTGTCCTTGTCAGATACGACATAAAACTACCTATCTACTGCATTGTTATTTTTTTAGTATCATACCTTCTATTATCCGTCTTCATTGGTTTCTGCAAACCATCTTCTCTTGGCGAGCGCTTTCGGACATTGTCCATCTTCTTCGCCGAATACAATGACAGAGACAGTGAACACATGTATTCGTCCAAGAAGATGGCCGAAAGCACTCGTCAACAGAAGATGGTTTGCAGAAACCAATGAAGACGGATAATAGAAGGTATGATAGTTCTATATTCATTGGTAGTGAAAATAACCTTTAAAAAAAATGTTTTAATAATCTATATTAAATTAAATTTTTAGTAAGCTATATAAGCAATAATGACCACAAGCAGTCGGTGCACACTACTAAAAAAACAAAGAAATAATGATAAAAATAAGGTACTTAAGCTTCTAACTTAGCTGATGTTATATTTGATAACATTACCAGGATCCCCCCCCCCCCTCATTTTGTCTGATTTTTATAGCTTCTTATTTTCCCACTTCCAATTCCCATGTAGCATTCTTAATGCACTTATTTCTCTTACTTAATGAAACCATCAAATAATGAAAATCTCCTTAGATGACGAAGCCCATGTTTGATAAACCTCTCAAACCTGTAGTTACTTGGGCAGGAGATATACCGGCTCAAAATCTATTTTCTTTACTCTAAATTTCTTAAAATATTTATTTCTACAAAGAATTTTAAATCATCGTTTCAAAATAACTTTGTTGTGACATTAGTGTCGTATACTGCATTTACTCCTCTTTACGATTTTCAAAACTAAAGGGAGGATTCATTTCCTAAAATTCGGAAATTGGTGGCAATATTCAAAAAAAATTAGTAGCTAGTGGTGAATACCTTTCGTCCATAAATATATATGTATGTATATTGTTGTCATATATATACATTTAAAAATGAGCATACCACTCTTCTTTTGTATGTAACATCCAAAGAAATAAATAATGAATTTTACTATGGTTTCAACAATTACAAAAAGAAGTTGAGGTCCAAATTTCATTCATATTTAATACAAATTTCAAATGAAAATAACAAATTTTGTTTATTTTGTAGCGATTTTTTATAAATAATAAATTTAAATGGCATATAGAAAAATCAATAAATTTAATTAATAATACGTAATAGACACCGCATAACCACAGGTGTTATAAAAACCATTTAAAAAGTTCATAAATAAGCGAAGGAGGTTTATGTTCACATTTCAGAATGCAGAAGTAATTCATAAATAAGCTTTTAACTTTAGTTGATGAAGCATATTATTTATGTAAGTTATAGCGTAACTAGAAACATAGTATTTTAGATCACATGAAAATAATTCGTATATTATTTATTGATCAGAAGGCTACCAACAAATTGTCTAAATCGTTTTTTGTATCGGCCAATTTTGAACCATTACGTTCTTGAATTATGCGGCAATAAATGAAAACTATTATTGTTACTGATCAAAAATCATTCCAATTATAGGTCTACTAATAATTGGTCAAAAATGTGCTTAATAGTAGGTCCATATAATTTATAGGCCATTTTATGTAATTATATTTGTATGGGTCAAATATATACAATTTTTTTGCTTACTCTCAAGGATAAAAAATACTTTTATAAATTTCATTTTTTAATTTTTTTTTTTNAAATAATTTTTGAATAATCTATTTGATGTTTTTTCATTTAAAATAAATAATATGTTTTCTAACATCAGAAGGGGTGTGATTTTGAATCATAATTTGAAAGATTATACAGGTCTCATAAACTTCAAAAATTGATTTCGAAAATATGAGCCTTTCAAACTTGATTTTGCGGTTTTAATCTTAGGGGAGATCCTATCAATGGAAGAATTTTGTGTCCATTATCGTCCAGTCATAGTAAAATGTGGTAGAAGAATGAACATTTTTTCCGAATCTTTAAGCTATAGCAAAATTTATTGGCTGATAGTTGATGGCCTTGATCTCATGTAATGGCTGTAAGACTTTTTTAAATACGGAGATTGAAGTTTTATAATTAGCTTTTTGATAATTATCTGATAATTATTTGATAATCACTTATTGTGATAATAAGTGTTTATTTTCGGCATTGCGCAATAAAGTAACAAAAATCGGCATAAAATTGGATTTTACTGAATGCTTCTTAGTTACGAAACCAGTTTTGCCCATTACAAATGAACACCTCAGTGTAATCTCAATTCATAAAATCAGGTGAATCAGCTCTTAACTACCGGATCAGCTTTTACTGAACTTTTCTCATGAACAGATTCGTTCAGCAGAGCCGCTGATCAGTGAGGATCTGACTGATCAGCCTGACTGATAGTATAAATAAATACCTGGCATTCAATTCAATTCGTAACCGAATAAGACTCTAAAAGGAATATATTTACTAAAGAATATACAAGAATAAATCATAGAAATATAAGTACGCTTGGAGTCCATTTTTTTTATATATATAAACTTGTATTTATTTATTACATTCTTACATTAAATCAAAAATTTTGTAATTTGATTACAATTAAATTAAAAATGAAATTCAATGTCATTCACATGAGGAGAGAAGGTGACCAATGACACCACTCTGAAGACAAATTTAATTATTTGCATTTTGTATCCAAATGTTTAAAAAATATTACACGTAAATTAAAATTCTTGGAATATGAAGGAAATATTGGTGCATTTTTTTTTTCTTTTTTACAACCTTAATTATATATATTTAACTATTTTCTTTATTTGTCAAAATGTTTTTTAAAAATATTATTTTACTCGCTGTGTTACATTACACACGTTTGTGTGTGTGAATAGGTAAATAAATACAAAAAATCAAACACTTGTGGCTGATAAATAAGAACAGAAAGAAGAAAGAGTGTAGGGAACACTCTACTTGGCTATATAGCCAAGGCTCACTTCACTCCTCACTGACGAAGGGCGAGAAGTCTCCCCAAAAATTTCACTCATTGTAAATTCTTTCTTTTTTGTTCGTTCACTACTCTCTTTCTCACTTCTGTTCCTCCTAATATATATATATGTGTGTGTGTGTGTGTGTGTGTGTGCGTGTGTGTGTGTATCTACATAAGTCAGAAATATATCTGTCATTTAAAAAAACAACATAAATAGTAAAATCAAGGATGCTTTAAAAATTCATTATTAATTTTGGTAAGAAATTTGTTTTCCTAAAAAGTGACGAAAACTGTTAAAGCATTTTTTTTTATTGTTGTATCATTGATTTTATGATTAATTCTCTAAAGGAAATTAGTTAGGGGGGGGGGGGCATTGTGTTTCAAAATCTAGCAACAGGGTTCTGTAAAAGACGAAGCAGGCGTACAGGAAGGCTGGCCGTAACGGGGCATGTTTGGATTGCCGTGATACCAAGGTGAGACCCGGGATTATTATGCACTTTCAGGAGGGCACGCCTTCTCCAGTCGTGGGAACTCTTCTCGTCGAGCTCCAGTCTGTGGAAATGTCTCTCGCTTGCAAACTGCCAACGCTCAACCAAAGAGATACATCCAACAGTACCGAACCAAAGAGTTCGGGAATCCTTGACAAGGTCACAATCCATCCCTTGTTTAAGTCTCATACAGAACGCTATAATGGTTCTATAATTATTGCCTAAACTGTAGTGAAATTTATGGTAGAAAATTATCGCTCCTCGATGTATGAGTATTTTTGTAGGCTATTTCAATACACAGTACATCACTTTTTATTCTTCCATTCTAGTCAGATATGCTTCCTATACAATGTACCCCTCAGATATCTATTGTATTTTCTGTTATCTTCGATTTCAGCGCCCAATAATTAATTTTTATTTGTTGGCTTAAGTTAGTATTGTTTATATCTATTTGTGAGTGACAATCACGTCGTTAATTATTAATCTATGTTAATCGCTACTTTTATTAATCTTTTGAACCAAGTAGAAGTTCCAGTCGTACTATATGACAATTGCACGACCGAATAAGGAACATATTACCAATGATTGGTGAAAATACGGAAAAATTAGGAGGATGGGCTCAATATGTAAGAAATAGTGGAAGCATCTTATCATATAAATATTTTTTTGTGGTATTAAATCCCACGTAAATTTTAACAATTTTTAGTGCAAGAGAACCGAATAAAAATCTAACTGTCCCAGCCAGGATCCATTTATGCTACCAAGACAAGTCTGAAAAGTTATTAAATTTCCCGCACTAGTATCGAGAGTCTAACCTCCGAATATATCGTCTTATGCTCGGAGGAGCTGACATTGTCAAGCTGTTTAAATGACTCTCGTTATTAACGTTTAAATTTTAATTTTATAAATAAAATATTTTATAAATTTATAACTTATCAGACTTGTCCCGGTAGCATAAATGGAAAATGCACCGGCCCGGATAGCAGGAGATTCAGGTTCGAGTCCTGGCTGGGACAGTTAGATTTTTTATTCTGTTCCCTTGCACTAAAAATTGTTAAAAAAGTATCTTATCATATTTTCGTTCGATTCTATATTGTGCGAATACAATCTATAAATGGTGAAACACGTAAGCATATTTTTTTTTCAACTACCCGGGCGATATCTCATAGTTGACAAGTGGTTCAGAGTCGGCGGTTGAAATTGCAGAGAACGAATCAGACATCCCGGCGACACTGGACACCGAGAGACCATTCCAGCCGCTTCCCTAACCTTAAGACAGAGAAGTTACGTAACCTTCGCTCTCATATATACATGAGCAGGGTTATACAACTGATCGCGGTCGTCCCGTGCGTTGATACCCACACGGCCGCGAAGACGCTCCCACAGATGGCTAGAACTAACGTCGAACGGCACAATCCCTCGTAGGAAGTTCTCATGAACTTATGTCCTTGCGTAAGCCAGCGATAAATGGGCATTAAGAACGACTTTACCCAACTGAATATATTATAATTATTGCAAAATGTCCTGCGAATTTCACTTTTCTGTAAAACAATGAAATTACATTATTTATAGTGAAATAGTTGATTATGATGAATTTTGAAACATTAAATCCTATGTAATTCCAATTACCGCTGACTAAACTTTGCTTGCAATATATTAATAATTATTTATGTCTCCCTCCTAATGCTATCCGTTTTAAATATATACTGCTCATTATCCTGATCGCAGAAACGAAATTGACCCGTTCTCATGTTATAAAACATCTGAAACATCCTTCAAATCTGTTAGATCATATATCAAACTAGTGTTTCGGACAAGAGCTGTATGTAATTACTCACCATTCTCATTATTTTTTCTATAATAATTTCATTATATAAATAATTTAATTAAAAATAGCTTGAAGAAAAACACCTGATTTTGGGTAAAAAAAGAACTCTTGGAGGCATAAAAACTTGTCCTTTGAATGCAGTACCATTACAGTCTCCAGAGATGGAAAGCTGGCCGATCGGCATTTGAAGGCACGTGGAACGGCCCCCAGTCCTCTCACCAAATCGGGCTAATCTTTACAAGAAGTGGGGTCGTCACATTGCCACACGTATCGCATTGACAAGAAGTATTCTCATACTTGGGGTAATTGGGAATATTATCTTGGGAGGAAATAGGGCGGAAGTTATTTGAATGATTCCCTCTAAAAGGTTGTCTTATTGATTGTGTAAAGAACTTGAATTCTTTATGGCTCAGAGGGAAAAGATAAAACACGCCATGTGAGTCTAGTTTACGTTTTAGTTGCTTCCATCAAAATTTTTGACAAGTAGATATCTTTTTCTAATACAAATTTTACACAAATTCAATTTCGGAAATATTCAGTTACATAATTTTTGCCTATAGCTGGTTATTTCTGAATAAACCCGTTTCTTTATGTAATCATTGAAGTATATAAAAAACTATTTACTCCAACCTACTTTTTTTATTTACGAATATATGGTTGATGATTAGTTGGCCGTCTCGAATATCGTGTGAGAATGGTCGGGGTTTCGGCCAGGAAGAAAAAAAAAATATACACCACAATTTGGAGTGAGTAATATTTTTATTTATGCCAACGTTTCGGCTTAGCTAGTAAGCCATCATCAGGGCAATGGTGTTGGGTGGAGAAATCTCCCCAGGGCGGTGTCTGTTCACATTGTAGACTGCAGAAACAACTGAGTTTGGTGTATATTTTTTCTTTCTTCCTGGCCGAAACCCCGACCATTCTCACACGGGTTACGAATATATTTAAAATTCTTGCTTTAAGCAGCCTTGACCTTTCCACTCATGAAGTTGTATTATGAATTATTTTTATTTGACCAATTTCTAAATTCTTCAAGGGCTATTATGTTGGCGAAACTATTTCAATTGTAGCATCATATTGTCTACTGAAAAATACCAACTATTTGTTATAGAAACAATTTTCCCTGTCGATGTATCGATAGCCTTGAATAACTTTCATCTCCACTGTTTTACTTTGGCTAGATGTACGCCCAAATAAGACAAATACTAAGCATTCAACAGTACGTTTATATTGCTATGACTGTTTTTGATAAACAATAAATTACATTAAAAAATGTATTAGAATTATTTGAGTAGCCATGTCTTCACAAATAATGCAAAGCTGAGTAGAGTACATTTTAAATGGGTGAGAAAAGATTTACGCATATTACATACTGAGGAATCTAATATACAGCACATTTTTTTTTTTTTTTTTTTTTTGTGTTAGCCTCCCTTGTAACCACTTAGGGTCATTGGAGGGAGGGGCTATCTACAGGTTGCCACCCTATTTTAAACACCCATGGCTCAGGACAAGCTTCTATTTATAAATAAAAGATTGACCTGGGCGGTGTCAGGATTGCGAGACCCGTACGGATCCCCTGAGCCAGCCTGGCGCCCCTATACAGCACATTTAGTTGTATCGGTTTTTCTCAACAACCGACTAACTTGACTGGTCGGGATCACTAAGTTAAGTTCAAATAAAATATACTTATTATATTTCGGTTATGGAACTTTATTTTATAATATTTAGGAGGACTCCGACGACGAATTATGTGAATCCCTGACCACATCAGATTCTATAGAAAATTTCTTGACGCTTATTTTTCGCACCTAATTCTTCCTATTGTGACTCCTATGTGTCACAAGGACTTACAAATATGCGTTTAATCTCACACTTCCCCCTCCCCCTCCACCCCCCAAAGCGCACGCTTTCGATCAAGAAAGAGGACACCCTTTGGACAAAGAGGCACCTGGGGATGTGGGGCAATGATATGCCCCCCCTGAGGAGATGGCGATGGTACCGCCGCTTATCCAGCATTCTCCCGGACGGAGGTCCGAGTCGGGGCCAGGGTGAGGAACAAGGCTGGAGGTGAACGCAAGGACACTGGAAATCTGAGGTCCGGAATCTGGCAAGACTCTGGATATCTGATGGGATTAGGCCATGCCTTATTCATAACACCTTAAATTAGGCTGTTATTATCTCTGACCAAGATAATGTAAGAACAGTAATTGCCTCTATCCGAAATTCAATGACAATTTTAAAAAGGGGAAATAATGCACCCCATTTATTTCATTAATTTTATGCCTAAATTATGATCATGGAATAATTAAAAAAGTCATATCTTATTCATACATTTAGGTCAAGCTTTTTCTATCCTGTTATTAATTTCTTAAAGAAGAAACAAATATCAATATTACAATAACATTTCCTATAGAAATTTTTTTTTTCAATCATTGAAAGTTACTTCTTCAGCAAATCAATAATTTATATTTATGTCAAATAATGCATCTATATAATTATCTTTTAAAATAATTTCTAATAAATTATTATTGTAATTATAGTTTATAATAAAAATGTTTATTGAAATTACTTAAATTACAGTACAGTTTAATTGGGCTGTCCTTAAAATTTGCCATTTTAAATCTACTTTTTCTTCTTATCATTTAACCGCATATTATTTTTACTTTGTTTTTTATTTAAAATAACTTGTTATTAACAATTTATATGACTTTCATACAGTGCTATTTATATTCTGAACACTTATAATTTCCAGCTAAAGAAACCTTTTTTTGAAATTATGACTAACTTTTCTTTGGTTTTCGTACTCGTTCCGGCGTGAATTACTATTCTCCCTGTTTTTTGTTTTAATATGTGGACCACTTCATATGCTTTATATACGAAAACCCAAAGTGGTACTTTTCACTCATTCAATTGTCAAAGAAAGACAAATCATTAATTCATGCAGGAAATGAGTGGAAAATATGAATTATTTTCCCTTTTTATCCTGGCACAAATCTCGTCTTGTTTTCCTTTATATACTTTGGTATTATGAAAGTGGAAACTGACAAATTAATTAAATAAATTAACTTAAAATTAATTAGAAAAATGATTCTAGGTTTTTTAACCCCGGTCATCATATAATGTCGTATTGCATAACTTAAAAATGTTATATTTTAATTTTCTACCTGGCATTTTTAAAACTCTAATTTAACACTTATTTCATTCCTTTGCTCTTGTAATAATATAGAAGTGTACACAATTTTCGATCAGGAATTGTTCTAAACTTTTTGAGGGTAATTAAGGTTTTGGTACATTAAAACAGTTTACGATTTGATAATTATTTAGCTGTAGTACACTCTTTTTCACATTCTAGTGATCTAGTAGAATGCTTATTATTTACATTTTAGATTGTTAATGATATTAACATTTCATTTGTGTTAAGAGAGAGCTGAGAAATCCCATTTTGAGTTGATGAAACAAGTCAAAGGTCTCCTACCATAATGTATTGATAAGCGGGGATCTTCTGCAGGGGTTTTCTTGTTTCGTGGCACATCAAAATTTCACATTGCCTGTTCCAAAACGTAAGCAGTTAATTACTTCTCATTATTTCGGGATTGTCTTTATTTAGACAGATCTATCCTGAACTGGTTTTTGACTTTTATGGAGTTTAATTAATTCTGATCTATGAGTTTAGTTTAGTAAAAAAAAAAAACAAAAAAAAACTAGAGTAAGTACGACAAGGTTAAAATTAGAAAATAATTTCGTGCTTATACTGTCGCTATTTGATCACTGGTCTAGAGTATCTTTTACTTATTTTATTCTGTGAAATTGATTTGATTTGTTCTAGGTTTCTTTGGTAGACCAGCGAATATTTGGTATTTTGTCTTGTAAATTTCAATGATAATTGCAAGAATATTTTTGAACTAAGAGTGTTGAGCTTTAAAATTTTTTCGTGCGTTAGCAATCTTCCTTTATTTATACTACTCTATGTTTACTAAATATTACATGCAATCTGAGGAATATATAGTGATGAACTGGTATATGTATGTAGTGAAGAACAGTCACTGTCGTTAATGCCTTGTTCTGAAAGGGATCAGAAATTAGTCAGGGGCCACCTCACCCCCGATCCCTTTAGCTTTTAGTCCGCTTAATATAATCCCTTCATTCACTAGCTAGCGCAATAATAATGGATTTTCTCTTGCCCTTTATCCTGGAGGGATTTTATATTTATGTGTATTTACCTTTCGATCTGTAATTTTGTCCAGACATTTGTTCAGATTTTGGAAAAATATGAAAAATGCTCAATTTTGAGTTATAATATTGATTTATTCATTTCATTCAAGACTCTCGTGAAGAAATTTCCAATTATTTTAAT
>KZ807721.1:163100-236062 GCA_000696205.2 Oncopeltus fasciatus | reverse complement strand
CTTATATTAATTTTTTTGTTAATAAATAAAATATATATTTAGAAATAAGCCAATTTAAAAAAGAAAAAAATCTAGCCACTTCTAGTATAATCATATACGCAAAACGAACATAATACTTAAACTCCGGTAGAAGAACTATAAGTATCACTAGATTTAGAAACAACAGATCCCTCTAATTGAACTTGAATTTAAATTTAAAGCTGTTACAACTAATATTATTATTCTAGTTCTATAATTGGGATGCATGCTTTATGTCTCCATTTTAATATTTGAGCGACTACTAAATAATAAATGTAATCTAAAATTTTCTTTCTTTCAACTTAAATATTTATTCAAATAGAGACATAGTAAAGTTTTATATACAGTTTCTATCATTGTTTTATTTAAATGCTTGCTATTCAAAAAAGTATTGATAATAAAAATAAAAAACTATGTGCAAAATTTGTTTATTATTATCAAATAAACTGCCCCGTCATTGAAGACTTAAAATTCTTCTTTGATGACAGCTAGATAAAACTGTCCAGTAACAATCATAGATCTACCTTCAAAGATTCACACAATTTACGGAGCAATAGTCTCGAACCGACGCTATGTTTTGCCACAGACCAGCGTCTTTAACCTCATTTACTCTTCTTTAATCTCTCGAATTGTTTTGTTTTTGTTTTTTTGTTTCTTTTTTAAAGAAATTATAATGAATTAAATCCACGAATGAAAATTTTATTTTTTCAAACAATAAAAAGCTCAACAACATGACTCAGTCAGTAATGTTCAATAAGTCTTATTTTAAACGACATTTTGATACTATTGTACATTTTCAGATTCCCTCATAAATTAATTATTGTTTTTATTAATTACATTAATGCATTAATTATTTTAATTTCTATAAGAGTTATTACATATATTGATATTAGATAAAAATATATTCCCTATGCTGCTATTTTTAAAGATGAACATATCTAAGGTTAAAATCATACGTAAATAAAACATAATTTTACAAAGTTTATTCTTTGTCTTTTTAGTAATTTGAAAATAATAAATAATAATAATAATGATAAATGAAAGCTAAAGTTAAAAAACACATATTTTTAGAATATTTTTAAAATATCAAAAATCAAAATGAATAATGTTTATTGTTTGCTTACTTAATATTTGAGCATTAACGAATTCATCTAACAGTTTGCAAGCAAGCTTAATTCAATTATTTTAAAATTAGCTCGCAAACGCATATACGCACGCGCGCATAGAAGAATATTACATAAATTTCATATTATATTATATTTGTATATGAAAATTATATTTACTTTATATATGAATTATGAAGTAATATGTAAGAGTCAGTTGCCCTGATGTAATTTCATTTTTATGGGGTAACTAAAACTTAGGTTTATATAAATGTTAATACACAATCTCTTTCGTTATTTACTGTATAGTACAATATTATTTAACAATAAAAATAGAGAATCCAGTGTTTTCCATCCCTTGAAGAGCCAAAATATACATACTCCTAATTATTTTTAATAATGTCATCGGGTTTTCATTTAGTGACTATTAAAACATTAGTTAATTATAAACAGTCATAATATGAGTACGTTATTATTTTTATTATTTCTAAGCAGTATACCATATAACAATTTTATTTGTTTTATTTTCTGTAAATCAATAATTCTCATATTTCTGGGGAGCAGGTTGAAGAGGAAGTTATTTTATTTTTTTCAAATAAACATTTAATTCAGTCCGATGAAGAAATCACTCTCCTGTAGGAGACCACAACTTATTTCAGAAATTTTTTGTCGTGGCTAAATACTGTTGCAGCATTTAGTGCTGATTTGCGATTTAGGGTAATAAAAGTAATCGTGCGCACATCTAAACATCACCTAGAAATGGGTTTGAAGTGGGGTCCATACTTCAAATTTATATTTCAGTTATATTTGGCTTGTCTTACGTAGTTTTAGCCTAATGGCTGAAGACTGAAAAGTCGCTCTCCGTTTCAGGTCTGCAGAAGCTGGATGGTATCTATGGAAGCATAGTGATCAGGCAGGCCCCATCTCTCGACCCCAACTCCCACCTGTACGACTACGACCTGACAACTCACGTGATGCTACTCTCTGACTGGATGCACGAGGACGCCCAGGAAAGATTTCCAGGCAGGCTGGCCGCCAACACCGGCCAGGATCCGGAGACCCTCCTCATCAACGGCAAGGGCCAATTCACAGTAAGCACATCTTTGAAACTGTTATCCAGGAACTACATAAGCTAAACATATTTTCTATAACTTATTAAATAAAAATAAATAAACAAAAACAGTCCCGTAACAGGTCATACAAGCCCAGGGGAGAAGTACCCCTTATTCTTGAACCTACGGCACAATAATAAAGTGTGGTCAGCGCACTATTCTGAACTCATTTCCCACTCAAGAAGAATGGTTCCCGATTAGAGCTGGGTCTTCCACCTAGTACCACACCTGGATCATTACAAACAGATGCTCAAAGAAAAAAAAAACTAACTGTGAGCATTAAACCTGGGACCTTTGGTTCAGGAGCCCAGTATCGTAATCACAAGACCACCGAACCACTTTGGTTTATAGTATGTGGATTCAAATATAAACAAATGACTAACTTGAACTTGCAAGGAAACAAGACGATAAAGGTGAAACATGGATTCAATAAGATTGGCTCCAGGCTGAGCAAAAAGAAAATAGGAGGACCACTAAACGCTCCTTCATATATTACATACCTGAATATACTACATTCCTTATAAAAGTGTATAGGACATAAAAGTTAGAAAGTAACATTTATATCTTTAGGTTACATCCACTTTTTACATAAACTAACAAAAAGAAATTAACAATGATTTTTTTTTTAATTTTCTTTTCCTTTCAAAATTGGTTTCTTAATTTAAAAAATTGCCTATGCTAGAGCGCGTACACACACACACACACAATATGTTGTACGTGCCATATATGTAGCTCTTTCTATTTAGAATCAAGACATTTTTCAAAAGTCGTCTAATGATAGTAGCTCTGTTTCCATACATGAAAGAATTAAGTAAAAAACAAATAAATGCATCTCATTTACAGGAAATATATTCAGGAAAAATTTCCAACGAAAACTACTACTCTTATTGATAAGATTGAAACACTATTTGCTATACGTTCATCTTGCTCAAAGCTCAAAGTGAATATAAAATAATGAATCTAAAAATGAATTAAATTAATTAATAGAAACCTTTCAAAAATTTTCTCCCAACAAAAAAATCCCACTGTTAAGTCTTCTCATTGCCTCAGTAGAGTTGTAACACTAAATTTCTCTCATTATGCACTCGATTTGAAATAACTTTCCCAAAAATATAACTGCATAAACTACGTATATTTTTCCCGTGGAAATATCAAGTTATATAAAAAAATTAAAATAGTTTATTTATAAATACAAAGTAGTAAGCAGCAAAAATACCAAGTGTTATACACACCGAGTACCAATGGTAACTGTTATCTAACAATGAAGTAGTTATGTAACTGATATGAAGTTATCTACTCGAGTATGTCAAAAGAACAACTTGAGAGCCATCTTGCAGAATTTTGTGGTAAATGTAATGTTTACATAATCTGTGTATGTGTGCTTCGATGGTCTTATAGTTTATTGTGAAAGCGGGTGTAGAAAAGTTGTATTCACGAGAATTCGTACATTCACATTATACGAATAATGTGAATGTAGAGGTCTGAACTTAAGTGTGTTCTCAATTAAACTAGAAGAAAAATTAAGTTAATGGAAGAAGTGAAAAATAAATAAATAAATATTAGCAACTAGTTATTAATCTAACTATCCTCTATAGTATTCTCATCATGCGAATTTCATTCTCCAAAGAATTAAGAAATTGATTTTGTAACCATACTCCCAATGTGAACTAATTGAAAGTTAAAAATTAATATAATTCGATCCTCTCACAACAGCCATTAGTATAAAATCTTCAACTATTGACTTACAAAATCTATTATTTTTTGTTTCTGATAAAAATAAAATGTATTTCATCTATTAAAACAATTCAACAATTCATTGTAACGAATTCATGAATGTGTTTCATTACAAGTTATTCTGATATAAATTTTTTATCAGAAGTTTTTGAAGTAGATTTTTTTAGGGGGGAGGGGGGTTTAATCTAGGTAGATCCAAAAAATAAAATTGTAAAAAAGGTGTATTTTTAATTATCTGCCGTTTCGGCTTACATTGCAGCAGGTCATGAATATAGGATCCTGGTGACACGAAGTCCCCTCTCGCCTTCATCATACCCCTGAAGATGGCTTACAATATAAGCCGAAACATTGACAGATAACTAAAAAATACACATTTTTTTTTAAATTGTATTTATTTGGATCTACCTTGACCGATCCTCAACAAAAAACATCTACTAATAATCTCTACGGTCAAAAAATTCTCTATTTTCAGAAGTTTCTTTTTAAATTGATATAATTTTTAGTCAAAAAGGTATTTGTTTGTTATGTTGGGATTTGCATGTTTTTGAAAAAAGAGCAATGAATTAAAATTAATTTTAAGAACGAAGAATTCGGCCTCAGTTGGCACTAAGGAATTCTGCAATTATTCCCAAGCATTGCCGTTTAGGCTACCCTAAATTTCAATTTTCGTCAAGTGAATAGGAAACAGGAATATATGAATAGTAAGGCACAACCTTGAACCTAATTCGAGTCTAACCATGGTTGAGTCCACACAGGGCGGCTGCGGATTGGCCACTGAGGATAGCTCATAATCCTTAAGGGCCTCCGGATGCGAGGTGAGCAGATTTCGCTGAGGGCAGAATGAATGTCTCTTATTAGCGGGATTTGGTGGAGGTTAATGAGTGCTGGGAAAGTTGCGTGGTTCTTGCACAAGCCTCGGCCAGGTCCAGATTCGCCGCTCGCAGACTTTTATATAAGCGTAATTGGCAAGTAATGATCGGGTTCTCGCGCATTGGACCAGTCATCCGAGGCTCTTCTACACCCTTTTCGGCCGAACCCAACCTCCCAACCTCTTATTTCATTCTTTAATTGACTTCCTCCGAAAATATTTCTAATATGATGTTGCATTCTAATTTCACGGAGTGTATGTCAAATTTTTTATTGAACAATCAATTCTCTTTCGTGAAATATTTATTTCCATTCAATAGTTAATAAAAAAAAAAAAAAAAAAAAGTTACTCTTTTAGTTAACCTGTGGTACGGTATGTTTACTTTAAAAAACTTTAAATCTACATCAAATGACTCTATTTTACTGGTTTAACTAACTTTGAATTATTATTTAAACGTATAATAAAAGAAGCAATCCATGTAGTGAAAAATCAAGTCATATTTATTTGTCTTGGAGACTATTACCAACATTTTATTACATATGATTTAAATGGAAGCTGAAAGACTTTTCTTTTGAATGCAATATAAATACAGAAAAGCAATAATGTATACATTGAAAAAAACCTTTGTCACCTGGAAGCAGCATAATCTAAGTATATTTCCCCTTTTCACTAAAAATGGCCATAGATAAAAGCAAATGTCTGATTTGATCATAAAAGCTGTAGAAGGCTAAGAAGGTGTCAACCTTTTAGTTACATTCATTTATGAATAAAATAAAGTTGGGTTTCAACAAAATTTTGTTTTGAACTCATTTTTAATAGTTTTACTAGGAGTAGAATTCACTGTGAGCAAGTGGTATTGTGGATACACAACTGTTTATAACACTTGTCGCACCGTTTGAAGGATCACTAAGAGCTTTTTTACCGGCATAAGGGAAAAAGTGGAAAGGGTACTTCACAGTAAGGCATAAATAGAACATTAGGAGCAAGTGTTCAACATTCTGAGTTTATATTTCATATTTAAACTAATTTTATTAACTGCAAAGCTATAATAGATGCAGGAAGCTGCAGTTTTCGGGTACCCTCTTTAGATGTTGATTTTTTTAGTGAATTCTAAGGACTTTAGCCATTGTGGTTGTTCTCATTAAAGATTTTGAAAACAATTTTTTGATCGTGACGTTTGTAATTTTTTTAATATGTTTTTAAGATATTTTAAAATCTTTATTGTGTACAAGATGTTTGTAAAACATTGTCTTACAACTTCCAGGACCCAAACACTGGCTATAGAACAAACACCCCTCTTGAGATCTTCACCATCACCCCTGGAAGAAGATATAGGTTCAGGATGATCAACTCACTTGCTACAGTCTGTCCAGCTCAGCTTACTATTCAGGGTCATCCTCTTGTTCTAATTGCAACAGATGGAGAGCCAGTTCATCCTGTAGTTGTCAACACTATTATCTCTTTCTCAGGTATCATTCTTATATTTGCACTATTACTTATTTCTTTGATATATGGCTCTTTTTCTCAAAACAAATCTTTTTGTCTATTTGAATATATACATAAGTTTTGTAGATCCCATTTTATTCTACAATGATTTAAACTTCATTACATGTCTTAGAGAAGAAATAAAAATGAGAAAACGGAATACAAATAAATTGCCTTACATTGTACATAAAAATAATAAAATTCTTGATTTACCTACAATTTCAGGCAGTGTATGGCTTATACACTTTTTCTATTAGCAGCTTAATTTTGGAGCTATTGGGCCTCACTGATGGAAATCTTGAGTCCACATCCCACCAAAATTAAATCTCTAGTAAAAAAAAAATTGGATAAAACATTAATTTCTTAGAATTTTGGTCTAAATCTAATAACTTTAATTAATCAACTAGTATTCTATTATGTTTGGAATCATATTTGAACAAATGTATATATTATATTACCAATAAATATTTTGACCGAGAACTTGAAAGAAAAGAACAAACGAAAACATTAACAATTTTTAAGAAAAGTCAGACAGACCTTTATTGACTGATGTATAAAAATATTGAAATAGAAGGATATAGTAACATTTTATGAAATTATTTTTTGAGCAGCATTTGACAATTATTTATTAATAAATAGAAACTTTAAAAAATTTAAATAATGAAACAAAACAAATTGCTCATTTTTTCATTGTTTTTCTAGTTTTTATTTTTTATATAAATATATTTTTAGAAAACAATTATTACTAGCACAATAAAAATAATTGTAATTATCATGTCCTTAACTATACTGGCCTCAAAGAATGGTTCTATAGTGGTCCAAGGTAAAATATGTGTAAAAAAACTTATATTATTGCTTAATTTTGTACAAATTTACTAATGTTAACTTAAAATTATTTTTAAAATGTCTAGGAGAGCGATATGATTTTGTGATAACTGCCGATCAGCCAGTAGGAGCCTACTGGATCCAGGCAAGAGGCCTTGGAGAGTGTGGTATTAAGAGGGTACAGCAACTTGCAGTCCTGAGGTATGCTAGAGGACCCTACCAGCCTGCAGGACAGGCTCCAACCTATGATGTTGGTCTTCCACAGGGAGTAGTAAGTTTAGCCTAGATTTTTATTATATCTCCAACTTAGCTTTCCATTTTTAAATTTTGCTTAGGTGTTACATAAATTGAGCAAATTTGCCAGTTGTTATTAAATGTACATGAATAGATACAGATTTTATTTATTTTACAAGGAAGAAAAAGCAAGGGAGGAAGAAAGAAGTTATGTGATGTTTCTATCAAAAAATTAAGAATTAACTCTGAATTATAATCAAAATTATCACCCTTGACATGCATTTTTCTAATTAATGTTCTAAAACACAAATGTAAGTGAAATGTGGCCAAGGATATATCTCTCTTCAAAGGATTAATATTTTTGGTTAAGTATGTATTTTTTTCATGACGAGATGTCAGGCATCAGACCACTGTTGACTGAACAGCCTGTTTAACTTATAAACGAAATAAAAAATCAGATACTTCCTTGAAAGTTAGAAAAAGCCAAACAACTAAATGTGCCTATAACTTAGAAATCTAATTAAATAAATATGTCTATATAGCACATACCTCTTACTTAATACTGTTCAAATAAGCTTCTAGTAAATATTTCTTCAATAACTTTTCTAACCTCAGTGTTTTATGAAAGTTAAAAAAATTTTTCAGCTATTTTAAGCAATTTACAGAATGTAATTTTATTTTCAGAATATAATAAATATATTTTTTTGTTTAACTAATTATCATTGTTAAGCTTTATAAATTTTTTTTGTTTTTTTATGCTATTGGATTTTTATGGAATAATAAATAATATTTTAACAATCTATTTATCAAAAACCCATGCCATGAAAGCTGCTAAAATTAAATAATTTAATTTTTCTTCAAAATTATTTAATATTTCAATTTAGACTTAACAAATGTTATTCTTTGAATATGGTCTAATATAATAGTCTGAAAACACACACACATACCATGCAAAATTCAATTACTGGACCCAGAAATTCCTAAAACATACGTATAGTATATTTCCACTAGAACAAATTTTAAAATTTTCCTGAAAGCTAAAATACCGCACAAATTATATTCTAAATATGGATTACTGAAGTAAAATAGCTGTGTATGTGATAAGAAAAATCCCTTGAACTTAGTTGATCTTAATAATTGGTGTCCGATTATTTTCAATTATTCTTTTTGTCAAAAAACTAAGTTCAAGATAAACACGGAAACTCTACCAAAACTCAACCGGGCAAGTTAATAAACACCACTATAAACTATTTAATGACTTTAATCAATTTAGATTTATTTAAATTCATGTCTGTTATGTCCTATGATAAAAATATATTCTCCTATTTAATAGGTACTCAACCCACTAGATGCTGTATGCAATCAACCAAGAAATGATGCCATTTGTGTTAACCAATTGAAGAACGCAAGAAGTGTTGATGAAGGAATTTTGCAAGAAAGACCTGATGTAAAAATTTTCTTGCCATTCAGATTCCTTTTCTACAGGCCAGAAGAACTCTTTCAAGCTCACCAATACAACAGATACCTCGGTAAAAACTTGAAAACTATTTTAAAACTTTATTCACTTTCAACAAAACAAAATGCCTCAGAATTTTATAGTTCATTATTTTTTTTTATCATTAATTATCAATGAATCTCTTTAAAAAATTAAATCTCATGGCAGTTTTCTTCTAGGAAAGTTTTCTTTAAAGCCTATATCTTTATGCTATATTTAGAATTTTTTAACTTAGCCTATTATCAGATAAGCTACCCTTAACTGATGTAGCCATACAATCAAGATAAAAAAAATGTTATAAAGGACTAAATTGTGCCATATGCAATATTATAGCTAATAGCAAACACTGCAACTTTTGTCCTACTCAAAATTTTGATATCTGTAATCATTTAGGACTTATGTCGCTCACTTGCATAATAAACTTAATCTTAACAATAGGTAGATATATTTTTTAAAACATCTTGATTTTGAATTTCTTTGTGTGTGTATTTTGGTCATTGAGTCTATTGCCACCCATTCCAAAAGAAAAAATTCTGAGACCATTTCTTTATTGCCCTTCAAAAATGAAAATTTAATTGGTAAGAAATGAACTAAGATATCTTAAATATTACATTAAACTTAATATACCAATAGTTTCTTTACAGATTTTCAGTGATAATCAACTTACGCATGTTGACCATCTCCAGGATGACTGAGTAAAATTTAGACTACCCACATACAATATATGAGTTGTAGATTTCCTGTATAGAATTCTGTAGTAGTATGCAGCATCAGTATTGAGCAATTTTCCTGCAATCTGTAGTAGAAGTTATCCCCCCCCCCTCCCCCATTCCTTCAGGATAAAAATATTAAAAAGGTTAAGGGCTAGTCATCTTTGAACTATGTCAGCTGGTGTATTTAGGATAATGTCATTGGCACAGTCATCACTCACGAATATTGCTGATTGCTAGGAGTCCTTAAAAGATTTTAGCAAGCTGAGCTGAATAGTTTCATAAATTACTATTATTTTTGTAACTTGATAAATTAATCTTTTAGTATATATTTTATATAATTATAAAATAGTTTTAGAAAATATAATATAATCAGCA
Organism: Oncopeltus fasciatus; assembly: GCA_000696205.2. Taxonomy (NCBI): domain Eukaryota; kingdom Metazoa; phylum Arthropoda; class Insecta; order Hemiptera; family Lygaeidae; genus Oncopeltus; species Oncopeltus fasciatus. Next base: position 226,100 of record KZ807721.1, on the reverse strand, counting down.
TAAGTTAATAACAAAGAAGGTCCTCCCTAAGGTCCTACCTAAGGCCCTTAGGTAAGAAAAATTATTGAAAGGGAAAACATAGGAATTACTGTCTAAAGCAGGAAGAAAATATTCACTTTAAGTCCTGACACCTGATCCACTTCAATTTATATGCTATATCTATGACCAGTTTTTCATGATTGAAAGTATTGCTATAATGACATTTCTTCATATAATTATTAAAATCACCCTTCTAGTAGAGACAAAATCAATTAATCCAATTTACTTAAAAAAATTATTACTGACATTAAACTGATCTATCTTCCATAATTAACATTATAATTAGTAAATAATGAGTCTAAATATGCCTATTTCTCATTGTATTTTTTTGGAAATCTGGTAAGTTGTACAAAATCCTGGAAGAGTGAAGTACAAAATAAATTCATGAAGATTTCTCAAATGTGGAGAGGTCAGAGAAAACATTGATTGTTAATGACAATTAAATGTTGACAATCAATCTACTTTATAAAACAAACAAAGAGGATATATAAAAAAGATAAAAGGATAAAATAGAAGTTTTGCCATACAGCTTTATTTATTTAAGAAATTTTCAACACACTTAATACATTTCTTCATTCATCAGAAACATGAATTAATGAGTTAATTAAACTACCTCTGCCAAGTTTTTTCCATGAGTGTGGCACATTCATTGTCTCAAACCCTCAGAAGGTCCACATAAAGCTAATAGAAAAATGCTTTCCTTTCAGCTCTATTTTCTCATGGGAGAAGAGTGCAAATTTACAGAGAGCAAGGTCTAGGCCGTTAGGAGGGTGCTCAAAAAGTTTCAGTCCAGTTGTGGCTAAATTAGATCTGGCATTATCATTGTGTAGATAACAATTGTCTATTCATGGCTTTTTTATTTGGGGGGAGGGGGTTTGGACTCAATGACTTGAGGCATCCAAAATTATATACTCAACAATTCCACTTGAACTGAAAAATACAGCAATCATTTTTTATATATAAATTGGAGATTTTCCGATAGTTAAAGGTATATCAACATCAAAAATTCAAATTTAGTTATAAGACTTGATCTGCACATCATAATAATACAGGTAAGTATCATCACCTGATAAAATGCTGTTCATATAATGAGACTGTCACTTGTCAAATAGTTTCAGCATCTCATCTGTATTATTTTTTCTTCTATCAGATTATGAGGCACGCAAAGACAACAAAGTAACTTTACCTTTAAAAGGTCTCTCAGAATTGAATGAATTGCTAGTGCATATAGGGGTAAGGCCTACTCTATCTAGTTTTATGTACTTGCCGGTCTTCATCAAGCATTTTCCATACAGTAGAAATGTTTTCCGTTTCTGGTCTTCCTCTTCTCTCAGCATCCTTTAGAGTGAAATCATCCTTTTTCAAATTCTCTGTACCACCTGAATATAGTCGTAGGATGTGGACAATCATTATTCAATGCAAGTTTCATTCTCTTATGCATTGATTTATGCTTACCCCAAAATCAAAATTGTACCTCAAAACTGATTTTACTTTACTATGGAACAAAAATGCCATAGTACATTCTTTATTCTATCACTGCTAATGAACAACTAAGGCCAGAGACATGCTGGTGGCAACTGTGCAGACATGGATATGTCTGAACACACTTTCTGTTATGCCACATTGAAAAACTTTTGTTTTTCCCTTAGTAAAATAGAACTTATCGTACATTAATTAGAAATAGTTAAATTATCCCAACAGTCTTCCATTTACTCTAGAAATATTTAGTAATAAATGATAATCGTGAATATACTAATTAGTTGGTTAAAATAAAAAGCATATTTATAACTTTTTTTTTTCTCACTTGTCAAATGAAACTTTCAGTTGCACCTGGTGGTGGAGACCATGTTATCAGTTTGATTGATGAAATCTCCTTCACTTTCCCACCTTCACCACCAATCTCCCAGATTGACGATATTCCTCCAGAACAGTTCTGTAATGGAGACAATAAGCCACCAAATTGTGGAAGAAACTGCATGTGTACACACAAAGTAGACATTCCTCTTAACGCTGTTGTTGAAGTTGTTCTAGTCGATGAAGGTATGAATTATTGTTCAATTAAAACTATGTATTTTTTTTTAACTAACTTTTTCTTTTTATAATAAAAAAACTACATATTAGTTTTAGAAGAAGCACTATGTATAATAAAAATAACTAGGTTTAGAAGACTTCCATAAATTTTATTCATTATTAGAGTTTAGAGGGACATATTTTATTCCTTATATCAAAAAAGCAGAAAATAGGGCTCATGAAATATTTAAGGTTTTTGGGAGAAAAATAATTTATTCCTCGATTGTATAGCATATTTTAAAAAAAAGAATAAATATTTCAGCCTTATATTACGACTTATATTTATTTTCAAAAAGTAATTACGATGTTTTCTATCAAATGTAAGGAATGTTGGTCATTCTTTTAACCTGAGATTAACTAATTGAGTTCAAAATAAAGTAAATATTCAAATAAATGACATACAATGCTGGATTTGTATTTTCCCCTCAAAAGTTAAAGAAGAACTCAAATAGTTATTAATATTAATAACCATTCTTTTATTATTTATAGAATATTAAAAGAATGGTTTTTAAGGAATGAACTAATAATGATAATTATTTGAGTTCATCTTCAACTTTTTGTAGATTGATGTTTCAATACATGCTTGAGCTGTCTCAGATAAAAAGAAATACTTATTTATTTATCATTATTCAGAAGGATAATAACTGATTGGAACCTAATTAATAATTTATTTCCAAATGCACTATATTCATAAAATAAATACATAAATCAAGCTTTAGTTATTTATTTTATATTTAACATTCAAAATACTGTATTGATGCTTAATAATGATTTAAATTTTTCTCTTTCAGTTCAACAACCCAACTTAAGTCACCCTTTCCATTTGCATGGTTACTCCTTTAATGTAATCGGTATTGGTCGATCACCTGACAGAAATGTGAAAAAAATTAACTTGAAACATGCTCTTGATCTGGACAGAAGGGGTCTTCTCCACAGGCAGTTCAACCTCCCTCCTCTTAAGGACACTATTGCTGTACCAAATAATGGATATGTTGTATTCAGATTTAGAGCTGACAATCCTGGTAAGCATACATTTGCAGACAGACCATTATAAGAACATTATTTTTAATAGCATTAATAATGTTTGTTGTACTTTGATTTTTTACTGTTAAATAAATTCTTAATGAGGATTAATTAATTCTTACTGTTAAATGTTATGTGGTATATTTATATTTCTATTAATGGTAGAATAACACAAGCTAGCTAACAGAGTTATTCACTTAATTAAGTGTTTCATGCTTACTAAATAAAAAAGCAGAAATATTTTAAATATAAATGTAATTATGAAACTCTTTGACATCTCCATTTTCATACTTTTGCAGTTTTAATTTGAAACTATTAAATGTTTCCTTTTAAATAAAATCTCAAAAGAATGGTAGTTTTACATCTCAATATTTTAAGAGATTTTTCTCAAGGTAAAATCCTAGACACGACTCGATTAATTTATATAAAAATCTGATATTTGTCACAAAAAAATCCGATATTTGTTTAAGCAGGTCACAGAATTTGTATACCTTGGCTTCAAAGTTACATACGATACTAGAACAGAAATTGCAACAGAAAATCATACAGCTAAGAAATACTTGCCTTTGAAAGGAAATTGTGCACAGAATTTGTCTTATAAATGAGAATATTTAAAACATAAATCATAAACAGAAAACATATGTAAACTAGGTAGAAGGGTGATGGATCAGTCAAAGGGATCTGATAAGCTTTTATCGAGAAATAAAAGCTGGTGTTACCCATGGGGTGGGTACCTAGAGATAACCACCCTCTCAAAGACCCTAAGTGGTTGAAAGGGAATATAACCTAAAACAATAAAAAAATATAATAAAACACTTTGCACCCATCTCTGACAATTCTGTTTAAATAATATAATGTAGACCAACTCATTGGCTCCCTCAAAAAGAGTCCAAAGCTTTGAGAGGCATAAGATTTAAAAAAAAAACACTCAATGGTTACAGAAATTGGATGTCAGCAGCACAAGATATGAATGACTAATACCAGCCAAGACAGCCTGACCATAAATTAAAGAATTAAACTTTTAAAAGCAAATAGAGATAAGTCAATTATAATTCCTTCAACAATTAAACCATCTCTCATATCGTTGGTTGTAGAATTTGATTATCAGGTTACTGAAAGTCAATTTTCTCCAAAATGTCTATACTATATTAACTGAAGCTTAAAGACAAAATCCCATTTTAATTCTAGTTGATCTGAATGTTTTGATCTTCGACAAAAATATTAATCATTTCTTTGAATATTTAATGAAGGATCAACAGTCAATAAAGATGATAAATTTAAGGCACAAATATTATCTGCAGATCATTTTGTTTAAACACAATTTTGTGACTTGCAACTTAAATTCTAAATATTTTTTTCATATGAGTACATTTATATGTCATTTATATTTATAACTCCACTGGTTATATCTCCAAATAAAGGTTCAAGGACTATTAATAAGTCTAAAATAAGCAAAAATACAATAGAGCATTATTTATACATGTAGAATTTAACACTACTTTATTGGAAATTTTATGAAAAGGAGAAGTTTCATAGAGCATTAAAGTGAAAATAGGTGCTTTTTATTGAAGTAAATGAGAAAAAAAACATGAATAATTTTATTAATTTGTTAAAGGTAAAATTAAGTGATAACTTTTCAGTTATTTTTCCCCCATTAATTTTGCAAATAACTTATAATATTTTACTCATTGCAGGATACTGGCTTTTCCACTGTCACTTCCTGTTCCACATTGTAATTGGAATGAATGCAATTCTTCATGTAGGAACTCATGCAGATTTACCACCAACACCGCCTAACTTTCCTAGGTGTGGAGACTTCCTCCCCCCTGTCAGTCTGCATTGATAAAACCTGAAAATGTTATTTTTATTGGTTAATTTTCTATGACTATAAAAGGGAGTATCATGAAAATTGAAAATGCAAATGGCTGTCGGAAGCGAAACATTTCCACCAGCAAGTGTTTCCCCTCCACACCACACGCTAGTCGTGAATACCCAGTGGAAACAAGTTAAAATTGATGGCATAAATGAATCGTAATAAAATCAACTTTTGCTTTATGGTGCTATTTATTGGTTAAATAAAATAACACTAAATTTTAAAATTGTGCCTGTTTAAAAACCATTTTTAATTAACTTATATGATTTTTCTAGATAGTAATAAAATGCATATAAAAAGCTTTTATGGCATATACTATTTCATATGAATTTATACTGTCTAATTGCGGAGTTTTTAAAGAAAATACACAAATTTCTGCCACCAATTTTTTCCACAAAAAAGTGTGATACAATTGGACACAAGGTTTTAATAAAAAGCAAAGCTATTCATAACCATATTCTTCTTTAGAAGAAATATTTTTTTATACTTTTATATCATCTTTTTAAAGTTCAAAACCTTGTCTTTTATTGTTTCACATTTTTCTTCTTCTTTTATTTTTATTTTTTATATTTCATTTCATTTTAGAAAAGTATAACAGAAAACAAAATCTATTACTAAGGGATTCTCCAGTTTTTATAAGCTATTATAATTTTTAGCTTCATATGCAAAAATCCTTCTCATTAGTCAACAAAATTTATAATATTGTTCTTACAACAGTAAATATTCTTATTTTTATATTTATTTTAATTTCATTATAATTTGTATTTTACTTTGTTGCCATAAATTTTCAAATCTCAGTACACATATGTATGGAAAAAAAAAAGAGATTAGGATGTCCCAAATATAAAGTAATATCTGAATAATTCATTTAAAATAAATGAATAAGCTAAAATGATTACTCTTTTATTAATATTCAGTGTGTATGACTGTTTTACCAATGACTTATTTTTAGTAAGAAAACGGGTGGGATTTACAAATTAATCATTATTATATTTCCCCTGTAACAATGTCACAAACACAAAACGTACACCCTTACACATACATACTTATATTTTAAATATATTCTTTGTGAACACATTTTATTGAATAATTATGATCATGTCATTTAAAACCTTTTCACTATTATTTATCTAAAAATATTAATATTAAATTAAGGTATGGCTAGTAAAACAATAAAATGAATATAATTGTTTACAAAACGTTCTTATTCTTTCCATTGATATTGTAAAGAAAAAATAATAGGAAAAAAAAAGCATATATACAACAAGATAAGTTGTAGTGCTCATTTTAGCTTGCCAAATTTTAATCATGTCATTTAAAACCTTTTCACTATTATTTATCTAAAAATATTAATATTAAATTAAGGTATGGCTNAGCAATAAAAATTAACAAAATTTTTAATAATGTGACTATTTCTGTTCAGTTTTCAATTTACGTAAGCTGAAAAAAAAATATAATTAATTCCTATCAGTGATAATCAGTTACCAAATCTGTCCAAAAATACCAAAAATTTTGTAATGTAATTTTAATTATTATTTTATACTTAAATTATGAAAAATTCAACATAAAAATTATGTTTTTAGATAACATTTAATTAATATTTTTATATTCTGAGTAATTTTTACATCATGATTGTGAAAATAGTATTTATATTTTGTATGTATGGTTACAACATAATATATTTGTATATATTTGTTTTATATTATTATTGTGTATCTAAATATAACAAATAAGAGTCATAAAGCATTATTATTAAATCCTCCCAATTAAATTTGGGTTCCAATGACTACAGATGCATGAAATTGAAAAAATATTCCATTTTCTTATCAATACAAGACTTCCTTTGCCTATTTCCAAAATAAATCATTTAATTTAATTCCAATATGAATAAAATTTATAAGATTCTAGCAGGCCGAAAAGGTAAAGTCAGTGAGAGGTCAATAAGAGACCTCTCATCTTAAAAATGGTAACCCAGTAAGTCAAGGGGACATGGCTGTCAAGCAGATTAACCTTCCTCCTGTGTTCATAGATTGTGAAACTTGTTATAGAAAAGGGTTGATTCAGCCATTAGTGAACTCATCCAACAAGGAAGAGTGCAAACATAAAATTTGAATTTTATTTTACTAATTCAGGATGCTAGATTGGGAAGAGACATACATTATAAAGTTTCTTTTAAAATTAAAAGTATGTCATGTAGGGGCTTTATAAACTAAGTAGGTTAGCCGTTTTTCATTAAAAATATATGTAGCTTAAAAAATTAACTATGTCAGAAATGTAATTAAAAAGGTTAAGAATGTACGGGGGTAGGTCAATTTTACATTTTTTTTTTAAGTTTAAAAATTCGAAAGAATAAACTAGCATTATCTGGAGTGTAATCAACACAGCTATCAGTGATCATAGAAGTCAGAAAAGCATCACCGAAAATGAACTGAAAAGAGCTATAGAAGGATCTACGAGTTCGTTCTCATTCTTCATTCAGCCCTTAAGAAGAAGCTAATACATGATAGCTAGGGAAAAAAAAAGCAACTTTTCAACATGGCTACCGACAGGTACAAAATTACATAAAACCCTATAATACAATAAAATTATCCGAAATACTAAACCTGCAATACACATTTTTACCAAATTCGTTAGTTTACCCACCCCTTGAATCACGAAGGATAAGGTAGAATAGGATGGGATTAGATTTAATGGTGAACAACTCGTTTGCATCTATATGTTAGATATAACTAGCACATACATCCTTAGGAGGATTAACAGATATAGTTCATTTTTTTTTTTTTTTTTTTTTTTCAGTTTGAATGAGTAGCTACAGTATGCTATTAGCCTTTTTTCCATAATGAAAATAAAATATTCATGCCCGTAACATGACACAACTTGACAATTTTAGCAGATTTGCCATTATAAAATGAAATTGTTACCACGACATGATAATTTTAACAAATTTGGGANTGTTAAATAGGTAAAAAACGATAGTTTTTACAAGTAAATAATTTAAATAAAATAGAATTTGAAACTTACGGATAAATACAAAATTACAGTTTTTGGATAACTAATAAAATATATTACAATTACATATACAAGTATATTCTCATGCACAAACACGCGCATTCATTCGCTGCATGTATTCGTTTATATACATTCAGTTAAATATATACATTTAATATATACTAAATAATAATTTATGAGAAGACTAACATATTCTTAAGACTATATATTTACAATGTATATGTTTGTTAGGAGTCCATTTGTTTTAAGAATATTTATGTATCTGTCATTTATTGAAGGGTTGTTTCCTTGGCACCCTGAAAGTTTTTTGTTGATACCTTTAGCCACAAAGTGGCACTGGTATTAAGGGCAATCCTCCACTATGTGTTGGACAGTCAGATGGGCATTACATGACTGCACTTTGGGGATGGGTTCTTGTTGATTAAGTACGAAAGGGTTAAGGTTTGTGTGACCGATTCACCGATTCGCATAGGGCAAAAACTATTTCCTCTCTTCTATTTTCGTGGATCAAAGAGATTCATTCCTTAATGGCAAACTATATCTAGTGCAGTTATTTCCTGGTGGCTCAGACATCCAATCATTTTCCTAGTTTTGATACGAAATGCTTATTTTTTTCAACCAGTTTTTATGCCATTTGAATCAAGAACTGTTTCAGGGGTGACTAACACACCAACTGCTTCCTTAGCTGCTTTGTCAGCTTTTTCATTGCCTGGAATACCTATATGTGAAGGGAGCCACAGAAAATTTACTAATACTCACTCCGTGCTTAAAATAATAATAAAATTACATAAAAGTAAAGTACAATAAATTTACTCAAAAGTACTTTTGAGGTGAGGGCCTCGTTTATCGTAGCTTGCAATTCTTCTTAAGCACGACATCGAGTATGTACATATTAAGACCTCTTTTAGGAATTGAAATTGCATAATATAATGCGGTGGATATTGCTTGCATTTCTGCAGTATAGATGGAGGCTAGTGGTCAGAGCTTCTTTCTTTTGATATTGTTATTCCAGACCATTGCTGCACCAACGTTAACTTTGTATTTTAAGCCGTCGGTGTACATTACCGGCCCATTTTTAAATTAATTAATTACCCCTTCCGCTTTGTACTTGAGTTCGATTTTTGGAGTATTTTTCTTTATTGAAAAGGGCGCTTGTCGATGTGATGCTTTGTGCGTCCAAGGTGGTTCATTAACGTCGATGTACGATTAATCTCCGAGATTGAACCATATCTTTGTCTTATGCATAATGGTGCCAGATGATTTATTTTTTGAATGTACTGTTCGAGGTTTTGGTGGTAAAACAGATAGGTGTAAGCAGTGTTTGAGGGTTGAAATATGACTTTGGCGAGGTAAGTGGGAAGCACTCCTGCCTGTGGTTTTTCCTGAAAGTTCCTTTGATTCGTCAGATTCCTGCATGATGAATGGAATCGAGGCATGAGAGTATACTGCTTTTAGCTGAGGCGTAAACATAATACGTTTCCATAGTCCTGTTTTGATAATAAAGACTTTTGTAAATTATCATACCTTCTATTATCCGTCTTCATTGGTTTCTGCAAACCATCTTCTGTTGGCGAGCGCTTTCGGACATTGTCCATCTTCTGGCCGAATACATGCGTTCACTGTCACTGTCTGTATTCAACTGGACTTCCCAGAAAGAAGGTTATTCTATGAATACCTAATACAGATGTTACTAGAACTATCATACCTTCTATTATCCGTCTTCATTGGTTTCTGCAAATCAGGCAGTTGAATACAGACAGTGACAGTGAACGCATGTATTCGGCCAGAAGATGGACAATGTCCGAAAGCGCACGCCAACAGAACATGGTTTGCAGAAACCAATGAAGACGGATAATAGAAGATATGATAGTTCTATATTCATTGGTGGTGGAAATAACCTTTTAGATTATTTACTTTTGTAAATCATGAGCAGTGATTTCCGGTCAGTTCCCCGTGTTATTTTGCTGAGAACTTCCAATAGATTCATTCATTTAAGGCAGTCTTCCTTGAGGTGTTTGATGTGGTTAGCCCAGTTGAACTCAGAATGTCATTCCCATAAAACGGACTTATTAAATTGGGTGGTTATTTAAAAATAGTTCAGGAGTCAAGCTTGGTTGTCGTTTTCTTTCAAATAAATAATTTGAATTATTTGTTCTAGCTCAAGAATTCAATTTGATAATAGTGTTGTATAGAATTCTAGATGCCCAAAGAACGTTTTGAAATTTGAGAAAGTTTTCAGATCGACAACAAATACAGATTTATGGACTGAAGATGAAATCTGGTCTGTATTAGGATTAATGACAATGTGAAATAAGGTAAAACTTAGAACACTTTCTAGTGGAATCCCATTATGTATTTTGCTGTTAGATAATTTGTTTTCTATTCTCACTTTTAATTAACAGTTTGTGATGAAAGAATTAATGAAGTTAGGTAGCTTTCCACGAACACCCTGCTTATTAAAGTGATTAATGACAATAATTCGTGTTACTGTATCATAGGCTTTGTCAAGGTCAAAGAAGACGCTTGTAGTCCCTTTTCCCCCCACAAAAGTATTCTGGGCTTCAGTTTCTAGTGCAATAAGGTGATGCATTGTTGACCGGCCTTTTCGGAAACCACCCTGTACTACCGAGAGAAGGTAAAATTTTTCAAGAGCCCATACAAGGCACTTAATTATTCTTTCGAGCAGTTCTACATTAATGAACTTAGGAACTACATATATATGTGTGTGTGTGTGTTTCTGTGTAAAAAGTTGCTTACGCAGTTGTTACAGACTACATTATTGTGGGTAAGCAGATCTTCCAATCGAGAAACCCGAAACTTCAGTCTGCAGAGCGATACAGGGAGACCATTGAAAAGTTAGTGTTTTGTTAAAACGCTGATACAAAAAAAAGTAATAAAGAACTTTGTCTTTCTTTTTACATCTAAAAGCGACGGGTTAATATCATTATTAACTAATTCCATTGAATTATAAATCGTAAAATTGACGGTTCAGATATAACCCACTCCTATTTGTTCAATCTCGCTGAGTAAAATATTTTTAATCTATAAACACTACTTTGCATTATCTAAATAATGCCTGGTAGACAATTAATGGGAGGGAATAGAATAAAAAATCTATCTGTCCCAGCCAGACTCTCACTAGTATGCTGGTAATTTAATAAGTTATCTGGCTTGTCCCAGTGGTGTACTGGTTACATTCATGCCCGGTAAGCAGGAGATCCAGGTTCGATCCCTGGCTGGGACAGATAGATTTTTGATTCTATTCCTTCGCATTAATTGTTTAAAATTTATGTAGGATAATAAACCACAACAAAATTAATATTTATAAATGCCTGGTAGACTTTTAGCGTTCACACTTGACATTTGAGGTAATCCTTCCAATTTTGTCTTATAATGGGTTTTTACTAAAATTTAATAAAGCTACATAAGTATTAAAGGTTATTTATTAACAATAAATACATTTTAAATACGTACCATGGAAATTTTGAGTCTGTTATTTTCATACCACATTAAATGAGTCTCAGAAATTCTTATTATAATTCAAATACATTTTTAGATTTATGGAAATACAAGTATATATGTTTGCCAATGAGTAACATTTTTCTTAATCTTCCCTGTATGATTTTTTTTTTTTTTTTTTCAGTTTGAATGAGTAGCTACAGTATGCTATTAGCCTTTTTTCCATAATGAAAATAAAATATTCATGCCCGTAACATGACACAACTTGACAATTTTAGCAGATTTGCCATTATAAAATGAAATTGTTACCACGACATGATAATTTTAACAAATTTGGGATTTAAGTTTCTTTTTCTTAAAATTTTAATTTCATTTCGTTAAATCAGTTAAAAGGGTGGCGGGAAGGGTTTAGTTAGAAACCAAATCAAAAGATTTGTGAGAACTTTGTAACAGCCAGACACACAAAAAAAAAAAATTCGAACACAATAGGAGTGTTTTCCAACATTTATGATATATAACTATCTTACAAAAAATACATACTAACAAAAATAAATTTGAGACTCGAGGCTCTTATTTTAAAATACAGCATCCAACTTTGATATTTAGGTTTTCAATAACTAACTGTTGAAAATTTTTTGATAGAAATTGAATAAGGAGGAAATGCATATCAAAGACATATTTAGGAGATGAATGATGAGTGCTTATCTCACTCTTACCTCTCGAGCAATCAAGAATCTGCCTGAAAGACATTTTATCTTTCATGCTCCTTACCATAAGATCAAATACATATTATAGTCATTTAGTGTTATTAGTTCTAACATTAAAGAAACATGGGAAACCTACTTAATTCGTACAGCTCTGAGTCACAAGCTTATATATATAATAATATTTTAATTGGAGCAATATATGAGTCATATCATGAATATAAATTCAGCCATTAAAAATTATATTTTACATATAGGAATTTTTTATGGACTCAGATTTTAAATTGGGTGTGAGGAAGACTAAGAGAAAATAAATAAATTAAAAGGACTAAAAGGTTATTAAAACAGTAATTCATACTTATTTTATTATATAGTTTTGTAAAACAAAAAATAAATAAATAGAACTTTATAATGCATTGGCATAACTTTTACATCTTCTTCATTTTTCCCCATTTTTTTAACAGCTTACAACCAATAACATATTTTATACTTATTATAAGATGAGAACTATTATATTAAAACCATATGTATGTTTATAAACTTTATTTTTAATTATTAACACACTTAAAAGACATCTTACATAAAAAAAAACCAATAATAAAACAGATTGTCCAAAAATTTAATTAAGGATATATTTGAATAGTAAACCTACCAAAAGTTTTACAGCTCGGATATTTAAAACAGTTTATTTTGAAACATATAGCAACAGAATTTCAAATAAATTTTTTGAGGATAAACCAACACAATAAATAATTCACAACCAAACTTTCATACCATACACTCGTATCCATAATCTAATGGATGACAAAGAAACAGAAAAACTCTTCTCAAATAATATAGACGATCACAGAATTAAAACATTTACAAAATACTTAGAGACAAATACAAGTTTAAAAGAATTGTGCAATGAATGAAACCATTGTGCAAATGGTATAAGGTATATATTGAAAAACTATAATTCATTCATAAATTATTTACACACACATACATATACATATATATNATATATATATATATATATATATATATATATATATATATATATATATATATATATATATATATATATATATATATATATATATATATATATATATATATATATATATATATATATATATATATATATATATATATATATATATATATATATATATATATATATATATATATATATATATATATATATATATATATATATATATATATATATATATATATATATATATATAATAGTTAGTATATAATAATTAAATTGTTAAGTAAATACAAGCAATTAAATAAGCATAATTAAATTATCAAAATTATGAGACTAATAGGAATAATGTGTGTGTGCATAGGTTAATTCTAGTGATCTAAAACATAAATAAATAAAACTAATATTTTAATAAGACAAATTTATACGAACTAAAGAAAATTTGGAAATTATTTTAAACTTATCAGATCAGACCTAAGTCTAATTAAACACATAACTACATACAAATATCCCTACCTTTTGGGGGATGGAGAAAAAAAAAAAAATCTCTAGATGTGAATTTCAGACTCACTTCTTCAGACTACCATCTCTTTAAAAAATATATATACATATGATCTCTGTACATGGAAACCTTCTGTGATATAAGTTATTTAAGTCATATTAGACATAAAAAGTTATTTAAGTTCAATTTAAAATCATTTTATTTTATATCTCTAATTGAAACTCATCCAATAAAAGATGTATTTTGCGAATGAGTCGACAAATCAAATCCTTCTAAAAATTTATAATTCTCCTAAATACGAAGTCTTAATATTTACTAAGAAAGAAAACGGATATTAATGGGCCGCCGAAGGAATGATTTTTTTCTCGAAATAATTGGGAGTGATAGTTTTCGATTTGTAAAAATAAGAAATAACTTTAATTATTGGGAATATTTCATATGAAATATTTATTATAATCTACTATACCACTTTACATTCTCTGAAATCAAATTCACTGAACTAAAACATACTTTTATTATGCGTAGAAAACCGTCATGATAATAGGGGATATAAATGTTGAAATAGGGAATCTCCAGAATGACAATAATTACCCTTTAGAAAATGCAATCATTAATTTGAGAGGAAATCAGGAGATTCAACTGTTTATTGCAGAGGAATTTATTTTTAGAACTTTTAGAATATGATTTAATTATACGTAATGGAAGAATTAAAAGTCATTTAGAGGAATAAATAGCCTATATGGAAGGAAATACCAAGGGGATAAATTGTTATTAATGGAAAGAGATTATTTCAGAGAATTTGAATAATAGGAATATGAACCACTCAATTGAGAATGTGAACATACAAACACAATATATAATGATAATATATCTTCTAAATAATAAGTAAATAATTACTTAACTCGAGTTTAGAACATATATGTAATTTTAACAACCTAAAAGTGGTGTATGAAAACTTATAATGGTGTTTTCTACAAACATCTCAATTATTACAAAAGCTTTCACATATTTTGTTTATTTAACTGTAATATTGTTTTCTTCTAGATGTCATAAATATCTGATCAGATATCAGAAAGCAACTCCTTAAATTAATACAAACAACTTATGATTGCCTGAACAAATATGCTTTATTACTTATAACTGAAAATCCTGGACAGGTAATTCTGAGCATTCTTCCTTGAAGTTATTGATTAGTAGTTAAGCATTCTTTAAAATAACATAGTCTTTATATTAAACATATTTGACATTTTGTGTAGATACTCACTTTCTAAAGAATTTTAGGCTTCATAAGATTTGCCTAAATCAATTTTTTTTTTCAGATATTGCGCTAAAAAAATTCTTAACTTAATTTTTTATTTACTATTCTGTTTATTTTAAGGCATAGTCTCATACATGAGTAAAGCTCATCCAAAAGGAGGGACAAAACTTAGTATATTCATAATAGACCTAAACTAAGAGTATTAAAACTGTTTCTAGTTTTTCTAGATAAATCTGAATCTAACTTCCCAACAACTGGGCAAGTTGAGGTCTTTTCATTTAAGATATTCTGACACTGAAGTAGAGCATTATCTCCTACAAGACACTTAGCAAGTGTGAGTGTGTGTGTGTGTGTGTGTGTGTGTGTGTGTGTGTGTGTGTGTGTGTGTGTGTGTGTGTGTGTGTGTGTGTGTGTGTGTGTGTGTGTGTGTGTGTGTGTGTGTGTGTGTGTGTGTGTGTGTGTGTGTGTGTGTGTGTGTGTGTGTGTGTGTGTGTGTGTGTGTGTGTGTGTGTGTGTGTGTGTGTGTGTGTGTGTGTGTGTGTGTGTGTGTGTGTGTGTGTGTGTGTGTGTGTGTGTGTGTGTGTGTGTGTGTGTGTGTGTGTGTGTGTGTGTGTGTGTGTGTGTGTGTGTGTGTGTGTGTGTGTGTGTGTGTGTGTGTGTGTGTGTGTGTGTGTGTGTGTGTGTGTGTGTGTGTGTGTGTGTGTGTGTGTGTGTGTGTGTGTGTGTGTGTGTGTGTGTGTGTGTGNATATATACATATATATACATTGAAGTTATTACCTTTTGAATTCATATATTCTTTATTTTACTCCCTTAGTTATTTAACCCTTATGCCATTTCTGGAGCTTAATTGTAGTCAAATGTTAAAAGTTTCAATGAAAAATCTTCCAACTTCTTCTGGTTTATGGTCATTTGAGCAGATAAGTAATCAAGTAAAAATGGTAATAGGTAAGTTTTATTTATTTATTAGAGCTTAATGAATCTTACACAACTACAGACGATACATGAAAGAGATGTAAACCTAACAAAGAAAAAAGAATAATTTAAATTTAAAAAGTTATTCTAATTTTGACTTCTGTGTAGTAAGACAAAATAGATAGTTTTAGGCAAGCCTCTAAAAAAATAATCTTATTCCACCCAAATACAAACATTAAAGCATGGATCTCTTTTGAATTTGAATTTCTTCCATGAAAATAAATCTAAGTCTAATATACTTAACCATATCTCTCCCCATAAAGACTAAAACCTCTATTAATTATGTTATAAAATTTAGTTTAAACTTTGGTAAACTTTGGAATTAATAAGAATTTAAGGCACTCACACAGCCTTTATAAAAATATATAAACATGATCCCATAATTAATCGATTTACCTTTTTATTTATTATACCTAACATATTTGATTTGTATTAGCAAAATTGATCAAATATAAAATGAAGGCCAAATGCTTCAGTAACAATACATATAGTTAAACAACTATTAACCGAAAATAATATTATACTAACATATCAAAACAATAAAATTGTCTAGAGTGAATATATACAAAAACACTTTACTTAACCCTTCTTGCATTTCTCCAGTGTGTCCTCCAATTCACTTCTCCTTGAGTTTGCCCATCCATTGCAATTGTACCTCTATAATAACTATAGTTAACAAGTATTCATAATTGTTTTGTAAATTCGGATATAAAATAAAAATATATCTTTTTAAATACTCAACTGAACCAAAATATATGTAACTTGCATTTGTATATATATATAATATATTTTATTCAATAACACAGCCATGTACTTGCTATAGCATCATTACCCAAAATGCTAGCATAGAAGAAAAAACAACATATTGATAGCCATATCACTTCTAACAAAAACACACAATGGAAGTTATATTATAAATGAACATTTATACTAATATATATAGATAGATAAAATATATTGATNATATATATAGATAGATAGATAAAACATAAAATATATTGATCGTGCCTAATTCATAATAGTATTAATCACAAATATATAGATAACGATATTTTTTCTCTGTCAGTCTGCAAATATATCGTATAACTACTTTAGAGTAGTTATACTCTGTACTTAGGTACAATTACTAAAAATAAATCAATAAAGCAAAGCCTAGCCCCTAATTTCTATCATCTTTTAGTAACTAAACAAAACACTGTCTATCTGTAAAAAATTTCTTTTTACACTTTTATTTTTTGTTTTTTAACATGTACAAATACCAACAATTATGAATATAAAATTCTTAATTGTAGATGTTGTTTTTTTGTTGGGGTTTGGTCGAGGTTGATTCAAAAAATACAGATTCAAAAAATGTGTATTTTTTAATTATCTGCCGACCTTTCGGCATACATTGTTAGCCATCTTCAGGGCTATCATGAAGGCCAGTCTTGCCACCTATAATAAATGCCAGTCATGAACATGTGATACAGGTGGCACGACCTCTCCTCTGGCCTTCATGATAGCCCTGCAGATGGCTTACAATGTAAGCCAAAATGTCAGCAAATAATTCAAAAATACACATTTTTTAAATTGTATTTTTTGAACAAACCTTGACCGAACCCCAACAAAAAAAATCTACTAATAATCTCTACGGTCAAAAACTCTCCATTTGAAAATTCTTAATGATTCCTAACATGGCAAAAATTAGTAAGTTCATTTTTTTTTCTGGGCTTAATTTTTTGTAACTCACATATAAAACTAAATTCTAAATATTAATTCTTCAAAATGTCCTCATACTTTGCCTTCTTATTACAAGAGACTTGGTTCAGAATTCTATAATTAATAATTCATTTAGCAATGTTAGTGACATTTTATCTTAAAGGATTTAAGAATTGAAAAAAATAAAATATATTTTTTCTTCTGTTTCAATATTTAAAAAAAAAATTGTGAATTACTTTAATACCTGGGTATAAGTATCCTCAGGTCAACGGATTACAAAAGTAATAAATACCAAATACCAAGATAAATATTCTGTGTGTTTTTGAAAAGTTATTTTTAAACAATCAGTTAAAAAATCAGAATAAATTTCAGTATTCAAACATGTTAACTTTAGCCTATTTAAAATATGTAAGGACAAAAATTTTAAGATGACTACAAACTAAATATTCCTTTAATGTACCAGATGAAACTAAATACATTTAATAAACTACAAAAATATATGTTTATACTAATTAAAACTTTTTATTGGACAGATTTTACTAATTATAACCATTACTAAAGCCTACAACATTGAGCAGCCATCAATAAAGAAATTTTTATCGAAAACAAATTTTTAAAATTCTAATACAATAGTCTACATAAATATGAAATTATATAATCAACATTCATTTTATTTTCATCGAATAAATATTATGTTACTATGATATACTTATTATATCATCAAGCACATTAAAAAATTTGCGAGGTAATGAATTTTAAAAATTTTGTAAGAAATCTTTCGAAGCCTGTCCACTTAGACTCAATACTTGGTTAAACTCAGAATCCCCTAGTTTATTCTTCATGTTATTATAAACATGAGGAACAAGGCATGCAACATCAAGGGCTGCATACGCAACCATTTCATCGGTTAAAGGTCTTTTTAACCAAAAACCAGGTTTAATTTTGAATATTCCTTTAAACTCATCTTTCTTTACATTAATAGGTGCCCCATACAATTGACATAAATCATTGAAACCAATATTCTTTATTTTTTTAGTGCCAGTTATTACTCTATTAGCAATACGAGTATCAAAAATATTAGTTAAAGCAATACCAAATTGAAGAAAAAGATTTGCTGAATCATTACGACAGTCATGAATCACCTTTAATTTTTTCTTTGATTCACAAATATCATTTAAATATCCTTCAGTCAGCATTTCAGGGACAGTCTTCACATCAAAAATATATACTAATCCGCTTTCTGTTCCAATCTGTAAAAGACACACTACACCATCTACTCCTAAATTCACCCCCTCACAATCTAAGGAAATAACACCTTCATTGTCTAAAATATCTCTAGCCCTCAATTTGCATGTTTCTAAATCCTTGATTAGTTCAGTCCTGCTTAAGATCTCTTCTTTCCAATGTTCAGTTTCAGTAACCAGGGGCTGACTAATATTCAGGGCATCTTCATTGCTTTGTTCAAAATTCAATATATTAATGACACGACCATCACAAATATAAAAAGTTTCAGGAAACATTTCCAAAAAAACTGCAAGATCATTTGAGGATTCAAAAAATTTCTTCCCATTACTATTTACAAAACATTTACCAACGTTATCAAAAAGATTTTCTAATCTCAATGGTGGGCCATGAGCGGTGTAAGTCTTAAAAAAGTTATGCATAACACAACTGAGTTCTGTTTCAATTCCTCTGTTTGGGGGTGCCCAATCTTTTCGTGGAATATTCATCTTTGGAAGTACATTTTCTCCAGTAACAATAAAGAAATTACTACAACTGGATAAGAAATCTTTAAACTCTTTTGGATTTGTGCCACAGATGTTTTGTATATCCAATGACGCACAATATTTTAATTTATACAGTTCAATTATAGGAAAGGCATTTAACGGTTTTAAGTTCCACATAGCATTTAAAAAATAAGTAGCAGCTTTTGTCAAGGTGGTTTCTCTTTCTTTTGAAGCAAGTTGACTACCAACTTTTAAAGTATTAAAATGGGGTAGTTTTTGCGATAAACTTTTACCAGAAGAATTAGCATGTGAAGATAAACTATTATAATTAAAAGAATTTGTATGATTAAATTTTGCCATTTTAGCAGTTTTGGTTAAAGGATTCTGCCTTCCAACACAACTGGATGAAGAATTTAAACACATATCTTCAGGAGTTAATTTAGAAGGTAAGATACTTTTTTTTCGGTCCTGAAGGGAATGCTCATTATTTTTAGAAATATTTTCAATTAAACGTACTTTGCCACCAACTACCTCAAAAATTTCAGGATAAGTTAAAAAAAGTGTAATTAGATCCTTATCGTTTTTAATGACATTCTTCACATCTCTAGAAGCATAGCTTCTGTGACCAGTTAGTCTAACGATTGGAAACAGGTTTGATTTACTTTTCTGACTTAAAACCGAACGAAAAAACTCAGCTGCCTTATCATACGCAGACTTTTCCATATTGATTTAATATGAACTACGAACTAGCAAGCTTTTATAAAATAATCAGTCAATATGTATTACTGGCTTAATAAAAATAATGGATGGCTAAATACGAAGGAAGTCAGGAAACCTGAAATGGAAGACACATTTTGATCCGCACAAACCTTTTATCTTTAACTCAACTATTTCACACAAAAAATCAGACTTAGTTAATGCTCTCTTGTCATAAAATCAAACAAAATAACCCAGTTTCTTTTTCTAAATATTCACAGTCATTTCTTAAAGGCTAATTACTTATCACAGAATAGATAACAGCACACATTACAAGGAGGTTACTAAGTGCTGATTGGCAATATCAAAACAGAGTATACAAACCCATTAAATTTCTCATTATCCTGTTGATTGTCTAATTTATTTCTAAATCGGTAGATTTAGAAATTTTTTTACCAAATTAATTTTAGTAAATGAGAGGATAAATTCGCCAT
Organism: Oncopeltus fasciatus; assembly: GCA_000696205.2. NCBI lineage: Eukaryota > Metazoa > Arthropoda > Insecta > Hemiptera > Lygaeidae > Oncopeltus > Oncopeltus fasciatus. The sequence goes on along the minus strand of KZ807721.1, from coordinate 205,599 downwards.
TTTTAGCTACTTATCTTTGATCAATAAATATTTAACGAACAATTACAGATATTGATATAACCCATATTGTTAGAGCAAGGCTTTTTTTTTTTTTTTTTCATTTAGACTGTCAAATTGATTACGTATAAGTGATGCCAATAGCAATGACAGATTGGAAAAAAATAAAGTCAGCCTTTGTTTACATTGAGCTCTTACCTTATCTTCATGTATGATTTTTTTTTTTAATTTTTTTTTTCTTAATTAGTGCAAATTTGTTAGATTATTTATTCTATGCGCCTCACTGTACCAGGGTGCAAAGACAACAACATTGTAGAAGAATTCTGTTTTTCGGTTACTCAGCAAAGCAATATTCTTTTCTCTACTTACTCATGAGTTACATGCAGCTTTCCCACGGATACTGCTATGAGCTGACTGCCTACATCTGCACTTTTCTACTATATAAACCCAGCCATATTCTGTAATGTTGTCTTTCGCTCTTTGATATTCTGCCAATCATTATGCCTGTGTAGCTATTTGTAATAAAGTTACTTTTTAAAAAGCCGAATTAGTGTTCATTAATGTTTAACTGGTGCTTCCGAACAGAGACCCACAGAAGTTCTTTAAGTACGTCCATTTGACTTAAACCACGTGCGAACATGTTCCGCAAACCGAGGAACTTTGAATTTTCATCCTTAACAAGCGGGAACTTATATATTTATTAAATTATCGAGATCAATTTCCCGAATCGGAACACTAACATTTATGGCTTTTTAAAAAACTGGCTTCAACTTTCGGCAGAAGAGAACTTCATCAAGCTCATCGTCAACTTGCAAAGACCTGGAGGAACCACAAGATCAATTTCCTGTGAGTACACTCTGTAAGTCTAATACCAAAATATTTGTTAAGCCTTGATCTCTTAATCCTAAATCCTTAATAGTTTAAAACCAAACTAAATTATCAAAAGCCATCTCCCTTGATATCCTCAAATATATTCCAAAATATGACGGAATTCCACCGGGTGGAACTTCCCAATTCATAACAACTTGTGAAGAGTTGTTACAAAATTATTGTACATTACAGAACACCAATTTAACCACTGGTTAATTTTTAAGGCCGCTATGAGTCATCTGGAAGGTCTGGCAAAAGTCGTGGCTTATAATAATAATTGTAATAATGTGAATGAACTCATAGAAGCTCTGAGAAAAACCTTGCTCACAACCGCACTATACCAGACCTTGTCGTAGAGCTCGCAACTCAAAGGTTATTCACTAGGGAACACCCGGTGGAATTCTTGACCGCTTAGACGAGAAACGAACTACAGTTATTACTAGATATAAGTTAGATAATTTATAAGGATCACTTTTAAACAGTTTAATTTTACAATTGGACGCCACACTAGTTAGATGATTTATACATGGTGTTCACCCAACATTAAGTGCACACTTACAAGTATTACAAATACAGGCCTTATTGAAGTTATTAATGATAACGTGACAAACATGAAAATTCCAAATCATACGCAATTTATATATAATAAACAACACCCAAACATTCATCAACAAATTTTACCTTACCAGCAAATTTTGCGCACTATCAAAATATTCGGCCTACTATGCAACCAATTTTTCAACAAATAATTCAACAACCTCATTCCCAAACAAAAAATTTCCAAAATTCTAATTCCCAAAACACTGTTTCTACGACGACGGTACATTCGAGGAATTCTCAGAATCATTTTGGCTCACCATGTGAAATGACTTACGTTGACCCACATATAAATAAAAATCCAGAACAAAGACAGAAATGTACACATACGGACGGTACATTAAAATTGCAAGAAAAAATATTTATTTTAACACTGTTAGCTTTAACACAATCAGTATCTAAACTAACAGACTATTTTTTAGAATCAGGTTACATTCCCCGTACCCCACCAATCCTAAATATTTAGACCACCAACTAAAATCATCTAATAATACTAAGTATTTAGAGTTAAGTACTATAAAAAAATGTCTCCCATATTTTATAGATTCAAAATATCAACGCTTGCTGATACAGGATCTTTAAAAAATTACATTAACCTAGAAATTGTTCCAACTTCATGTGTTCGTTATAGGAAGAGATTTTTTGTGTGAACACCTAATGGTGATTCAGAAGGTCCCGAATATATACTGCTTCCATCTCAAGTTCTTCCTTAAGCAAATTATATTAAGATGTATATTTTTAAATTTTCTGGAAGGTATGATATTTTGTTAGGACATGAAACTATGAGATCAGTAAATGCTAATATTAATTTTAAGACTAGTAGACTATAATATAATGACGATGTAAAAAAATAATTTGATATAGTAAATAATGAAGAAAATGAAAATAATAATAAAATTAATGAAGTGAATTATAAGAATACTAAAATAACTTTAAAACCGGGATTTAATTTTATCTCTGTCCCAGTGAAAATAAATCAGAGCGAAGACATAATGAAACCAATAAATATAAATAATAAAGTTTTTATTGAAGAAAGATTAGTTAAAGGAGAAAATAATAAGACAACTTGCTTCGCTTATTCTAATGAGTTAAAGATCATTTGTCCTCAACCGATGGATATATACATACATATATATACACACGTACAGATCCCTCTTCCCTCTCCTTCCTGTGAAACCATTTTCTTATCATATCCTGTAATGAGAGATAAATGTGTTACAGCACATGTCTACACATCTTTGCTATTAAGATATTACTAACTGGTAATTATCAGGTAAATGTGAACTCACCAATAATTATTATTATTCTAAAAATGTTTCTAAAATATCGAACATGTGTATTAATAACACTGGGGAACACATTTTTTGTTGAGTTAGATCTGTTTTTTCACTAATTCCTGGCGTCAGAATCTGAGAATAACCCCAGTTTCGTCCTCAGAATATCCTCAGAAATCATAAAAATCATGCATTTAAAAGAACATAAGGTAAAAACGTACTAAATATACAGTTTACAAAACATTTAATGTAAATTAAATCGAATACATACAATTTAATTAATGAACAGTACTTTAAAATTAAGATAAAAATTTGCGTTTGTAGCTTTTTCTGGAGTGTTAAGTTTGTGTACATTCGCGCTTGATGCTCCAACAATAGTCAGCCATCATATGTACGTCTCATCTACCTTGATACCTTGCTTCCATGACCCTCAAATCTTGATGGAAACGCTCACCCTGCTCATCACTCACTGCACCAAGATTGTCCGGGAAATCAGCAAGGTGGCTGTGTAAAAAATGCAATTTAATGCTCTTGTTGTAACCCAACTTTTGGAAGCTTTCCAAGAGTTGCTGGACAATTTTGGAGTAATTCAATGCTTGTGTATTTCCAAGAAAGTCTTTAACAATGTTTTTAATGCCATATCCTTATTCCCCTTCATCTAAATAGGGAAATTCATTGAAAACTGGCAGGTGGACTTCGGCTGAATGCGGTACTGGGCGTATAGCTGACGGTAAACTAGGATACTCTGTTTTACATTTGTTTTTCTTGTTATATCCCGATGTTTTCACTATACAAAAATAACAATCACTTGAATGATCTTTGGGCTCGCGCCAAATCAGGTATATCAAATGGAAGCTTAGCATGTGTTATCTTGATCCACATCCGTAAACCCTCAACACACTGTTTACACACTTTATGAGGTGCCCATGCTTTATCTTGATCACCAAGTTTCACTTTAAAATAGGCAAAACATGCTTGCCTGACAAATGTACTGATGATTGTCCCTTGACTGGGAATGGTAAAACTGCCACATTTATAAGAAAACGAATCGGGGCTATTTTCGCACTTTCGACGTAAAGGAGTAGAGGTAGCCATCGGGAAACGTTTCAGTTCAAACACACTATGTAGTTATGTAAACTTCCATAACGAAATATTATATACTTCTTACCGACACACAACGTTTGACCACAGTATAACAGACGTAACTAAACAGGCAGGTCTAGACCAGAATACGCCCCACCCACATAGAAACCGAACGTGATGTGATAGAAAAAAACTAAGAATAGTTTTGAAACCAGCATGTCTAATTCTATAGAAAACAGCTAAAATCTAACTCAACAAAATTTAAGTTTCAAATTGTTCTCCAGTGTAATCTGATAGATGATAAAGAGTTAGGTGGTTGTAATTCATTATTACCCCAGCTCCCTTTGTAAAATATATCCACTTAATGAATAAGTTTCTTCTATTTAATAGAAAGAAATTAGTGCAATAAATCCAAGGGAATAAAATAAAAAAATTTTACTACCTCAGCCGGGACTCGAACCAGGATCTCCTGCTTTCCGGGCAAGCATGCTATCCTTTACCCCACCGAGGCTAGCCAGAGGATTCATTATATTTCCTGCATTCTACTGGGAGTCTAAACCCCCTAAAAAGACGAATATATCGTCTTATGCTGGAAGGAGCTAGCTAACATTGTCAGCTATTTATTAGACTCTCGTTTTTTTTTTCTCCTTTATTTAAAAAAAAAAAAACTATATTAGTTGTGATATACAATTCCTCATTAATTTTATACAATAAATTCAAGGGAATAGAATTTAAAAAATTCTAATTTAGACGATATATTCGTCTTACCCGGGGGTTTAGATTCCCAGTAGAGTGCGGGATGAGAATGAATTATCTTGCTGCCCTCGGTGGTGTAAAGGATATCATACTTAGGAGATCCGGGTTCGAGTCCCGGCTGAGGTAGTAAGATTCTATTCCCTTGCATTTATTTTATAATGTGGGAATAAATACCACAACTATATAGTATTTTTAAAAAATAGAAAGAAATTAGATAGTGTAACAGATAATCATATACTGACTGTTCATCCTTACTATCACGGTCACTAAATAATATGACATATAAACATATTGTTTCAAAATATCGTCTTAAGTTTATCTTCTAAGTGTCACTTCTCTCACAATAATGTACAGTTGTTAAGTTATGTGCAATACATTTGTTTATTTAAGTAAGTAAATTAAAGTTTTACTCAAACAATTAATGAGAGGGAATAGAACATAAAAAACTATCTGTCCCAGCCAGGAATCGAACCTGGATCTCCTGCTATCCGGGCCGGTGTACTTGCCAGTTATACTACCAGGACGTGTTAGTTGTCTTATTCAATTCCCTCTACACTAGCAAGAGTCTAACCCACGAGAAAGGCGAGAACTTCGTCTTGTACTCAAGGGAGCGACAATNACGGAGAATATAAGGTATGAGAGTTCTATATTCATTGGTGATAGAAATAATAATAACCCTTTAGATTATTTACCTAATATTTAGTTGTTTAAACATTGCTAGTATTTTTTTTCTATACGTGAAACTCCGAATTTTGAAACTGTAGTAATCGTTATAAGCGCTCCAAGCGGAGTCCGTTTAAGTCACTATCCGTTATATATAGGAGCATTTAAGCCAATGCCGCCTCTATCTCTCTCCGCTCTCTGTCCTGGCTTGTTCTATGTATAACCCACCTTAAGTTATGCTTAATACTTTGTCCAGATGTAACTACTCATTATTGGTAATTCTCAAGACTTGTATACATATGATTTATAGATGCTTTCTTTAAGGCCTCAAACTTGAGGGGATGCAGGTACGTGTGAATATTAATATATATTTAAAGAAGATAAAACATTATTATAATGAAAACAGAATGATTATAAAATAAAATTAGGCAAACTTCAAAACTATCCGGCGCCTGAACAACATAATATAGGCCAGCATTTTGGCTACTTTATATATATATATGTGATCTGCCAATTTTCAGAATGGGGTGGAGGGTATTTTTTGCGAAGTAAAAATCTGTGTACTGTATTTTTAAAGAAAACGTCGGAGGTTTTTCCGAAAAAATGTTCTTTGTTCTTGACTATTGGTATTAGTTGAGTTTTTGAGGAATAAAATTCTGGTGTCAGGTTGATACACGAAAATAAAAGTCAAATGCATTTTCTTTTTAGGTTGTTTTGGGCAGATACATAATATTCAACAAACGAAATAAGACTTTATATAAAACTGAGGGGGATTATTGTGCACATTACCTGTTTTGTTTTTGTCTAACCCCATTTAGGGATGCCCCGAATGACCAGTTTCTGCATCTGCTTCGTAAAAAATGACATCACACTCCTGCAGTCTGTGTCTTTTCTTTCTGTAGTGCCTCGGCAGAAATATAGTGTATTAAATATAATTTACTGTATTTCTTTCTGAAGAAACATTACCGAAGCGCCTAAAAGTATAATTCAAGTAGAAAAGAGGATGGGGACATTGTTTCCCTCTTCTGAACCTGGCTCAAAGAGCACTGTGAAATCCAGAGTGAAGAATCTGGCATTCAAAAATAAAGTAGCACTCCGAAAAAATAAGGAACTGACCATAAGTGACCTAGTGAGAAAGAATAGGTTAGTAGAATACAGTTTATATTTAAGACTACTGGAGTAATGTTTAGGAGTGTAAAATGTGTCTCTCCCCCTCACTTCCACATTCTTTCCTCCTTAACTTTGATTAAGGAACATTACAACAAAGAAATTATCAACAAAATATCACAATTATTTCACGACTTTGTTACGCACTTAACTATATATTAAAAATGACTTGGATAAGGAAGTTCACTATTAAACATAAGACACAGAATCCTCATATCACCAAGTGTTAACGGTACTATTGAAAGTCAAGATATTGAACTACATGTAAACAGAAAAGGGTTTGATAAGAAAATCTCTATAACCTACAAGATGCAAAAACAACCAATACAATTTGCCACTATCAAAAGTATTTACGAAGAATCATTTCTAACTTCAAATGCACGTTTAAGTAGGGCTTGGATTTATTATTGCTCAGGCCTTCTCACAGCTTGCTAAAGTAGGTACGGTTAGGGAAAGTTGTCTATCAAACATAAGGTCCAGAAGGAGTAAATACACTTTGCTAAATACCTCGAGTCTTTTCGATTCAAACAGCACACTTAAACAGGACTTGTTAAGGAAATTAGCTATTAAACACACGATTTTGAAATTAATTATTAATAAAATATAAAGACAGAAATTATATATATTAAAAGTATTACGCAAATTCATGACAAACTATCAACTAGGAAATATCTTTTAAGGAATTTGGCTATTGGACCCAATGTATAGAAATTATTTTTTAAATTTACAAGTGCTTATGTAACATAATCATTTCAGACGTCTTAATAATCATTAAAGCCGAGTTTGTTAAGAAAATCCGCTATTAAACATCAAATTTTACAAATAAAAAAAATCTCTAAATAAAATTATTTTTGGATTACTTATTTGCACATTAAATTAGGTTCAGTTAATGTAACGTCATTTCAAACTTAATTATCATTTTAGCAGGGTTTGTTAAAGAAATTTAGTATTAAACATAACATAAATTTTCAATTATATATAGAAAAATAACTAATTCATGAGAGGGAACAGAATAAAAAAATCTATCCGTCCTCGCCAGGATAGATTTTTTTATTCTGTTCCTTCTCATGAATTATTTATAATTTACGTGGGATAAATAAAACCACAAATAAAAATATTTAAAAAATAGAAAAATAACATTTACATCACTTCTTTATATGTTCTTACCTACACATTAAAGTAGATTTACTTATTCCATTCCCCCTTTCTTTTTTATCAGATTTACTCCTCGTCTAAGTCACACCATAATATAGGCTTTTAATAAATTAATCAGATATATTTATATTTTAAGAAATAGTTATTCATTTTTACATAATTACTATATAAAATTCTTGAAAATGTTTCTTTCTCTAACATAAAGGAAATCTGCATTCAAGAAGGAAACTCATAAAAAAAGGTAATCATTAAATTCATATATTTATTCAATCTGTTAATTGATAAGTAAGTTATATTAAAGAAATTCACTATTAAATTTAGCATAAAGATCTAGAAATTTTCAACAAAATTTGCAAGAAAGATGAAAGAGGCAAAGAGAAAAGCAATTTACTCTTTCTTAAATGTATCTATAATTATATATACATTTAAGAAAGAGTAAATAGCTTTTCTATCCTTGAATATCAGTAACAAATTCCAACTTGTAAACATATTTTATCAGGTATAAAATATTCCAAAAATGTGTTATATTAAATTGCAGAACATGTATGTGTCATAATATAATTAAAATTAATAAATATATTTAATGTGACAGTAGCTTATAACTTTTACAAATGCTTTTATTTTCGTAAATTAATTGTTACAAAATCTTTGACGGTTATCTGATCCTCCATATGAGTAAATGAAATCCACTCGGNCCTTTACATCAAGTCTGAGCGGAATTGTTGTCCTCAATCACACTAATTCTTCCTTAATAAGAGTTTAAAGCACATTGCTTCTCCTCCGTGTATGAAAAGTAGTTGAGAATATAAAATAAATGGGATATAATAGAACTTTTGAGACTTTATTTTGTAGGTTGACTAGTTGACCGTCCAGCTATATGTGGAGATGTTAATCAAGAGTACTGTCTTGGGAACTGATGAATTAAAAACTGGTAAATGATCTAAAGGGTTATTTCTACCACCAATGAATATAGAACTATCATACCTTCTATTCTTCGTCTTCATTGGTTTCTGCAAACCATCTTCTGTTGGCGAGCGCTTTCGGACATTGTCCATCTTCTGGCCGAATACATACAATGTCCGAAAGCGCTCGCCAACGGGAGATGGTGTACAGAAACCAATGAAGACGGAGAGTATAAGGTATGAGAGTTCTATATTCATTGGTGATAGAAATAATAATAACCCTTTAGATTATTTACCTAATATTTAGTTGTTTAAACATTGCTAGTATTTTTTTTCTATACGTGAAACTCCGAATTTTGAAACTGTAGTAATCGTTATAAGCGCTCCAAGCGGAGTCCGTTTAAGTCACTATCCGTTATATATAGGAGCATTTAAGCCAATGCCGCCTCTATCTCTCTCCGCTCTCTGTCCTGGCTTGTTCTATGTATAACCCACCTTAAGTTATGCTTAATACTTTGTCCAGATGTAACTACTCATTATTGGTAATTCTCAAGACTTGTATACATATGATTTATAGATGCTTTCTTTAAGGCCTCAAACTTGAGGGGATGCAGGTACGTGTGAATATTTTTATAACTAGATAAATATCTTAAAGTTTGAGATGCAGATAGGATTAAAATATTTTACCACCAATGTTAATTAGCATGAACTTTTTTGAAAACTGTACCTCATTAGGATGTATTATCTTTTCATACTAATTTCGAGTGTAACAATGAATGCTATACAACCTTAGTTCACATTCTTAAAGGTTTAATCATTAAAATTTATTCCATCCAAAAGTAATAACCCTATACAAGGTGGTATTATTTCAATCCTCATATATTCAAAGTAGAACATCAAGTAAATCAGTCCTGTGTTAACCCTGAAAGTGATAACATCTACTGATGAGCCTACGGGGATTTACTTGATCTGCAACTGCCTGCGCTCAAGTAGTACCTTGTCTTATTATTTCTCTTATTTTATTTTTTAAACTTAGTCTTCTGTCATTAATTATAAAATGTTATATAAATTGTCGGAAACCTCTTGATATCTCTAACTCAACTGATTTTGAACGGTTGTTATTTTCAAAGCGAAATAATAAATTTGTAATCATGAATTTAAAATGTATAGAACAAGACACCAAGCCAATTAAGTGTCTACGAATACATTAAAATATTAGTAATTTTGTACAAATAAAATTCCATCGCAATAGATTTGTCAAACTAAAAGTTAAATATGGAAGATATCCTTAACGTAATGAAAAGTAACACATTAACCTGAATGTTCACTAAATATTCCCCCACATAAAGTTATAAATTATTCAAATGGCACAATCTCGTTTTTTAAATTGAGTAATTGAGGTTTTAAATTAACTTAAATAGGTCAGTTGTAAACATTTAAAAAAATTCTATGAAGTAAGGAAATAAAAACCCAGTCAATCTTATCTACTAACATTCGAAAACTGAGATTTGCTGGAGAGAATAACTTTTACTTTTCAAGTGTTAAAATGAGGCAATTTGAACGGAATCCTATGCAGTGTTTTGCCTTTTACATCACCGACATTAATTTAAAAAAAAATCTGTGAATTAAAGTTTATGGAAATATTAGGGATTTTTTTTATTTTATTTTAACAAATAAATAGTTAAATACAAACTGGATTGTTATGAAAATCACAGATAAGAAAAAATAAGTTTTCACAAGATAGTTCTCCACAGTCAGTAATTAACTGGGCGTTTGTCTTTTAAACGTATAAACTTACAGCTTTAGTTACTTTATTAGTTAATAAAGTGATTAATTAGTGCCCGAAGGTCGTCAAGTCATTAAAAGAAAAAGTGTTTGATTTGAATAACAATATTATTTATAAAGTTTTAAATAAATCTGTTTCAGTATTCCCCTCTTCGCCAGTAACGCTTTTACAAATTAAGAAATCATTAGAGATTCCAAAACCTATTATAAACAATTGTGATCCTCTTCCAATACAGATAATATCAAAGTAAATAGAATTAGATTTAACCAAATAATAATATCTCAAATTAACAAGAATAATAAATCCAACTGTATACTTCCGGTGCAGATACGAATAATGTTAAGACAGGAATCCTTCTCAACGTGGAGAAGAAAAAAAAACACCTGATTGTAAAATTTAACTACTTTAGTTATTTTCATTATTCAAAATGACATTTTTTAAATTATAAACAAATTAGTCAGGGTTTCAGCCAGGATCAGAATAATAAAATGCTTCAAAATTGTTGGGTAATTATTTTATTATTGCCGACGTTTCGACTTAACTTGTAAGACATCATCAGGGCTGAGTTGTGTTCTGCACTCGGAAATGAGACCATAAACCTCCCTTCCCTCGGAGATCTCTCCAGATATCACTATCGCCCTTATGACAACAAACAAGTTAATTTTCAAGTATTTTATTTTTCTGATACTGGCCGAAACCCTAATTACACCAGCATAATAGTCCAATAAATCTACAACCATATAAACAAATTGAATTAATTAAAACTTAAATAAGTATTTAGTGATAACTTAACCTCAATTTATTTTTAACTAAGAAAGAAAATGTAACTTTCAAAACTAAAATTAAAAGTTACATTTTACGTTATTTTATTTGCGCTGGTATCGATGTTGGTGACAATTAAGCTTATCAAATAATATTTATTTTCGCACATATTTTTCTCTAATTGCTGAGCGCTTTCAGAATCAGTGATTCTATCTTCGGAGCTCAGCCACCTTTTAATGAGTGTTTTAGTCTTGGCTCACACTGAGTGTACCTAGAGCTACCAAAGCAGGAGCACTAATCGTAAGATGATTGAAACACAAAGTTAGAATCACTGATTCTGAGAACGCTCAGCAATTGAAGGGAATTATATTCAAAGTACGAAGAATTGGATATTATTTGACAATCCTCATTAAATGTTTTTTTTCAACGGTAACAAGAAAGATAATATTAAGATTTTAAAGTTGAGCTCCTTCCCTTTTCAACCGATTTCAGGCATTAACTCATCCAACGGTATGCAAGAAGCTTAAATACACGATTGGTTTTACTATTTTAACAATAGGGGACTATATATATAAATACATACAAATATTCTTATAAACATATACAAAGCCTTCGTGATTGGCTAATGATGAGATCTTTGTGACGTCATGACAGAACCAACGAAGACGTACATTGATTATATATTTCTTGTAGGAAATAACCATTTAAATGAACATTTATATCGATTTCCCCTGGGGATAACTGTTAAAAGTAGGAAGCCTAAAAGGGATCGTCATTATGGATTATTTTTTTTTAAAAATATTTTCAGAAATATTTTAGATGTTAATATTTGATACATATTATTATTGCCGATCTAGGTGCCCCAAATAATAATTTGTAAAATTTTACTTAAATAAATACTAAACTCATTCTAATACATGTATGTAACAAAAAGTTTTTGAGCATTTATTATATATTATTAAATATAAAATAATAATGTTAAAACTTGTTTAATACTCCCACAGTGTGTATAGCTCTATCTTTTTTTTAGTGTCTTTAGCTCTTTGTCTTAGGCATGTTCTTTAAGTTAAATTTTAGTTAAAATATGAGTTCCTTCCTTCTATTATCCTAAAAATGTCGGTTGAGCAGAACTGCCCTTTCAAATAATGATCAATTTTATTTTGAATATAAAACAGTTTTATATTTTTCGGAACTTAAGTTTGCTGGTATAGGCTTGTGAAGAAAATTAGAAAGGCCTGCCACGCACGATTTAAGTAAATTAGAACAGAAAAGGGGAAAGCACTTTTACCATCATAATTATATTCGTTAATTTCTTCTTCACAAGCGTTTATTATAAAAACTTTACAAAAATTCTCCCACCTCTCATCAGATTTCAATCAAAAGTGAATACTTTTGAAAAATGACTAAATATTGAATTTGGTGCCTATAGTATAAAATCTAAAAATTGATTTGATAAAATAGACAATCGAGAATAGAACTACAATGATTGAGCGCTTCTCCCGATCTCTATACATAAATAGCTAAATATATATATACACACACACGATTCCTGTTGTTCCCTGGGAACACCTAGACCTAATTGGATACTATTCTTTATTAAATGGTGTAAATCTTTAATTAGAATCCATTCCAGGTTACGCTGAGCATTTTTCTACTGCACACCAATAAGCACATTCTGAAGGAGTGTTCCCCCTGGGCCTTCCTTTATATATGTGTCTATTCCTTTAGTGAAATGGAACGACAGAAAAAGCAATCTATCCCAATCATGATGAAAATCAAAACTTCCCCTCACAAAATAAAATTGGAGAATTACCCTAACCATTGAAATAAAGGTGGTGGAAAATGGTGTTTTATTATTTCTCAGACACTATAATTGTAATTTTTTTTTTCTTTTACAGGAATAAAAAGGATACAGTAGGTACAGCTATTATGGTGCTACATTATGGAAGCTCTAAACAGTCTTTTGAATGAACTCATAATAAACTTATAATTTTACAAACAGGAAAGAAGTTTATATTGCAAATAAACGGACAAATAAAAACGGTCCTCTTTCATCTGTTTCTGCCCCCCTCTGACTCTGATAAGGACACATTCCTGTTAGTGGCCAACAGCAAAGGAGTGCTTTGTGCTGATCTAGAAAAGTTAGAAGTGAGTACATTCAAAACATTGTTTAAAAAAATACCACCATAATCTAAATTTTTTTTTTTTTTTTTTAAATATTTTCTTGGATATTAAAACAATGAAACACTTCTATTTGTAGTAAACATTCTTTTGCTGCTAACAATGCAAATTAAACATGCTGTTCGGTAGCATTGATAAATGATTACACCAATATGAGGACCATTAATTAATAAAACATACAGATAATAATCTATTTTACAGTGAAGAGGAGTGTGGTTAATCTGAGAAAATATAAATTTCCCAAATAGGGCAGTATTTGAAAAGGAAATGTTTATTTAACCAAGTGTATAACTATTAATTTTTTAATATATTAATAAAAATCAATGTTTTAGATTATCATATAAAATATTTGTAAATAAGATTTCCACTGTATGACTAAAAATTATGGGAGTTATACTTTAGGAGGTTACAGTACAATTTAGTTAGAAACATCAGTTTTAAAAATATTATTTCAAATTATAATTATTTTTATTAGTCACTTGAGTATTTAAAAGTAAATTAAAAACATTGCTATATAACTTATTAAAATGTTCAAGATAATCAAAATGTTTTAAAATCACATTTTCATTCTTTATTGAATAAAACATTCTTTTATTTTGTATCTGCTTTTTATAATTAACATTAGAATTTTATTTAGATAACACAAACTTTGATGGGAAACTACTCCAGATTTATATCATTTCATTGAATTTTCCAATTTAAATTTTATAATTTTAATGTATTTTTCAAACTCAGGATTAATTATACAAATAGAATAAAATACAATTGATTTCCATTAAATGCACAAATACACAATAGAAGACACCAAATACACAAGTAACATTAATTTACACACAAATACATATACATATAAAATAAGGCATTGACTTATTATCAATTCATGATACTTAGGAATACACGAGTATACAATTTTTTTTCATGCACAACAAAAATACAGTATCACTTAAATAAAATACAAAATAAATATTACTCAGAACATATATCACAATATTATAACACAATGCAATTATTATTTACAAACATAACTAATGCGAAGGACTACATTATCACTTTATGCAACGTGAGGTAATCATAGAGAAGAATACATACAGTAAACCAGGCAGTTAAAATTTGAATGTTGAACAAAATTTTTCATACAGACCGTTTTTATTTATTTTTAATAAGTGTTAGCCTTTCAACCACTTAAGGTCATGGAGGAAGGGACTATCTACAGGTTGTCATCCATTCTAAACATCGATGGCTCAGTACAAACTTTTATTTATCGATAGTAACTTTTCACTAATTAAAATTAAAACTTATGTAGCTATATAAAAGGTTTTTAATATGATAAAAAAGTTGAATTTGAATTTTAGGAGAGTAATTTATTCTAAATGAGAAATTAAAGTTAAAACTGTATTGTATAAAATGGAGCACTGCAAGCGAATTTATAGCATATTTTACTCAGTGTATAACATGATGCAGCTTAAGTCTTTAAAAGAAGGAGTATTTTTACAAATAGTAAAATTGGATTAATTTAAAGTCTTCAAAAATTGAGTGGCAGGAATTACAAAATTTTCTATCCATCATAAATCACAAGCATGTTGCTATTATTCATTAGTCAATGATATATTTAGAATTAATAATTTTAAATACAACCAAACATATAGCATACAGGTAACACAAGTAAAAGTATCTAAAATAGAAGTGTTTTCCTTATTTAATTTTATTCAGATCGAACTTTTTTTTAACGTAGTTCAATATGCCGTGTCCAGTTTGTACAATCATCTAGAACTTTAGATTTAGTATCAGATAAAAATAAATATCAAACAGCAGCACTGTCCAAGGGTGATTTAATTGAAAAACAGTACATTGTCTTTTCAGCATTAATGGATTATTTATTGGTGCTAACTATTTCAAAAGAACTCTCAGAAAAATGTCAGATTTTGCATAAATTACTCCCTTTTAATTATCATTTAATTCATGTATAGACTGAGCTGGTTTTGGGAAGATCCATAATATAGATGTCTTAGTCCATAAAATTCATCTTTTTTCTCTTGTCTAACTTGGTTCTTTGAATATCCTTAAAGGAATAAATAAAATGGTATTAATTATTCAAGAAAAATTACTCGGCCTAAATGTTTCACTAGACTAGTTTAATAAGATCAAATTTTAGCTTAACTAGACATCCTTATTACTTGCACTTTAACTTCTGGTAAAAATATGATTGCAAAGTGAATGTATAGCTTTTATTATTTGTATAATTTATCATTCAGTAGAACAAACAGAAAAATAAGACATTAAATAAGCATAAAGGTCTTAAGAAAATTTGAAAAGATTAAAATGTCATTAAAAAATATGGAATACTAGCAATTGGGAAAAAACTGGTCATAATTTTTAGGGAATTTATAATAATTTTTTTTTTGTTATTATTACTTTTAACAATAATTTATAATTTTTTCAGAGTAGAATAATGCACATTTATACATTTTCAGGTAAGAAGAACATATTTTCTCACATATTTGTGCAGAAAAGCACTCAAAAGAAGAGAAAAGTTTTTTGCAGCTTTTATTGCAGGAGAATTAGTAATTGCTTGGAACTTCAAGAGAAGCCATTTTAAAGCAAATTAAGTAAAATAATTGTTTAACTTCCTTAAATTCAGCAGCAGAATAAATTACATTTGCCAGTCTAAACCTGTTGGCGATAAGACATGAGTCCAGTGCTCAAGGATTACCAGACTTCAGCTCCAATAAGCAGGGAGTACCTCTTTTATTAATTTTAATTTTTTTCTTCGTTATTTATCTATTTGTTCGCCAGCTTTAATATGATGAATATCAAAGATAATATCTAACTTAGGCATATGTATATCTATGATTCCGATATTTGTTCCAAACTACTGCTAAATCAATAGACTAAAAAATACCTCACTGGTAAAAAAAAAATAGTAAGAAAACTTTTAATAACTTCAGTCCTTTAAAGGTGTCAACCAACCCATATAACTAAGATATATTACCTTCCTGTAATTTCTAATTTTACAATGGGAGTTGATAATACTCTTAATTGAATAATTGTTCTGAGTATGGGATAGCATTGTAAGATAGCGCGGTTATAAAGGTGAAAAACATGAAATATGTAAAATACATAAGGGATTAAGATGCCTACTAAAGCCTTAATTTAGACTTTTGAAAAGTGTGAACTGCTGAAACGTATACTGCTTGATTTTATTAACATTAAGGCAAGGCCTTATGAATGTAATTCTATTCAGTGCTTTGGTTCTTTTTTCAATTTAGACATCAGTTTCAAAATTGACCAATAAAATTATGTGGACAATGTAGGCATACTGCACTAAATGATGCCTGCAGTTCAGAGGTTAAGTTATTTAATAGCTAAAAGGCTCATCCAGCCTTGTCAAGAGAATCTGAAGTCTACAAAAGAGCAAAAAATAAAGGAAAAATTTTTTATTTTATTAAATTACCACTATTTCAAATAGTAATAATTTAATTAAACAATTCACAGTAGTCAAAATTATGATATACATCCAGAATCGTCCCAAAATTAAAAAATCATGACTATTTTGTCTTCAGGTAATGATTCAAGTCTTGAAAAACTAATTTCATACTCTTCTAATTCCTCAGGGCATACATGATTCTCAAATAAGTGCTAAGAGGAACTGCAACCACCTAGGCTTAAAAAGAATCCGAAAAAGTCTTTAAATAATAATTATATTATATATCTATAATGTATATAAACCTACTTAGCTCAAATGGATTTTCTTCAGTAGAATATTAATGGGTTTTATATACGAGTTACATTATTTTCACTAGTTAGCATAATTTCTATAAGTGCCTTACAAGAAATCCATTTGAAACCAAAGCAAAATTTAACAATCAAAAATTATAGTAGGCATGGAAAGGACTTACGAGAGAAATAAAATACTGAACAGTCATATGCATAAATTTATTAGTACTTTAAGTCGTGGTTGTATGAGTAAAGGGTCCCTTCCAATATATAGTCTGTATCTTCCACCTAGTAACCTATTCTCACAGGAAATAACAGGCAGAATCTTTCTTAATTACCGGAAACGTATCTTATATAGGTAGATTTTAACACTCATAATAAAATCTGGGTCTGTTCTGACTTGCAAGAAAGAATAACTTTAAATTTCCTCAGTATAGAAGTTATGTCATATATAAAACCTTTGTAAGGTTTTAAATGCTATAATTTTCATTATGGTATCTCAAATTGTAAGAGTAGTGTAGTAGTCTGCAGCAAAAGCATGAAGGTGGTCAGGAAAAGAATGAAGGTGAATGTGCCAGTCACTGTAAACATTGTGGTGGGCCTCATTCCGCCTGGCATTCCTCTTGTACAACAAATAGAAGAATACTGAATAAACAATAAAATCACATATATATAAGGGGAAAGATTATTATCTCTCCCCGTGCTAACTCTCACAACCCCCACTACTTAAATCACAAAAAAGCTAAAATTTATATACAAACAATTTTTACTATTTTTTTTTTTTTTTGCACTATGGCCGTTAAAGGACCTTGGCCTCCTTCAGTAGATTAGTCTTCTTGATCTACTGCCATTCTTCTCCATTGAAGAACCTGCATTTTTTGGTCATCTTCCACATCCTGTAGCCAACTGAGTCGTGATCTTACCCCCCTCGGGTGTCATTCAAAAGTTTTGTGTGGGGCTCTACCATGATCCATTTCAAGTGCTCCAGCCATCTCAGCTTTCCAACATTAATAGCGGTCATTAGGTCTACAATCTTATTAAGCTCCTTCAGATGGGTATTACTTCTAGATCTGAAGATTCCATTGTCCACTACGGGTTCGTATATAGTTTTGAGGACCTTCCTTTTCGAGCAATTTAGCCTACTTTCCTCACCCACCATCAGTGCCCACATCTCAGAGCCATAGATAACAACCGATCTAATAATATCCAAATAATAGTCTCTTTTAAAATAAAGTATTTTGCTCCCAATTCTACAAGACACAACAACTGAACTAGATAACTAAAAACTTAAGTCTAGAAAATGTAAACCTAATATTATCATTCATTATTCCAATTTTCACCACTGAAAGCTTTTCTACTTTAGGGACCAAACTTTAATCATTTCCTGTTCTAAAGGAAAACAAAAACCCTAACACTTCTGCAAGTTACCGCCTTATCTATCATCAGTATTTTTTAAACAATATATAATTTAGTCTGTCTGGAAGCTGTTATTTATAATACTCTCAACAATAAACAAATATTTTTGCTGTAATTATTAATATTCACCTGAGTTTAACCAAACTTGGAGATGATATTCCCTAAATAGTTTTATAAAAGAGGGGTAGGTAAATGAAAATATACTAAATATTAAGAAAAAAAATGCTCAGTAACAGAAAATTCTGTATCTGATATTTTGATAAATTATTAACAGAATTTATCACAACAGCAGAACAGAAAAATTTAGTGCATCAGGGTGGGTATTTAAACTCAAACATTTTATGTGTATCAAAAGATGTTTATTACATGTTATCACACAAAATTTCAGGCTAATTATTTGAAGATGACCTAGAGTTAGTAGGAATATGAAAACACTGACAACTTAACTGATTCACTAATCAATTGATTCAAAATGCTCTTCAAAGTAGGCATAATCTCTGGCTCAATAATTTTGAAATGCAATAGTGCATGTAATAATTTCCTGTAAAAGAAAATCACTTATATTCATATTTTAAAAATTGAAGAACATAATTCACCAATCATGTCTGAAAAAATGAAAGACTTCAAAATGTGATCATAAATTAATGAATTAAAATATGATCATAAATTATTATGGAGCAATCAAATAAAATCACTGAATATAATTACAAGCGCTATTTACAGCTATTGGTCCCAATATAAATAACCAAAAAATAATTAATATAAAATTAAGCATAGATCCTGATTAAAGCATCTGAAATTGCATCAACTGATTGGTAAGAATCTAAAACAACATCACTCTAAAGCTGCTCCATAATTATATTGGAAAGACCAACTGAGGAAGTAAAAGTAATAACTAACCTAAAATTGTGATATTTTGAGGAACCAAACAACAAAAAAACCGAGAACACTGGTTGAATTATTGACTACAGCCATATATTATTAAGTAATGAAGCTTTACAGAAAAAAGTAATTGAGGATTCACTTATAATAAAAAAATAAAAATGTTAATTTAAAGGGATTTAGAAACCTTGAATTTCTCTACTGAATGTAATTGTAAGTGGTATTGCAATGGCTATTAATCTCTAAATGAATACTNCTTTTTCATTTTTACCTAGAGAGCTTTTCTGAATTATACATCATAAAATTCTCCAAAGTTGCTAACTGAAGTGCCAAATTATTTACCGCTGAGGTAATATCGGAAGTTAGATCCTGATCGATGCTTCTGATACAGCATAAATTGATTTGTGAGAATCAAGTATAATAGTATATAATTACAATTATTTACACTGATGACATACACAGAAATAGAGAGTAATTTAGATCATCATTGAAAATATCAAAACTATATGCCTCCCCACTTTCAATACCTAACTGAATTAAACAAAACTATCCACAAGTAGGTCAAAAATCCTAATAGCTTGCATTTAAGAAGTTTCTAGATCAGTTATAAAATGAGTTTTATTAATAACATCTTTTCTCAGTCATTATGTTTCATTAAATATTGAAGATGGTACATCAACTACTCTGGAATCACAAGAAGTTGCATAACCTCAAATTTAGATTAGCACACCTACTTAAGTAATTCTTGATCGAAATTAGAATTCATTCATATTTTAACAACTTGAAATTCATGTATGTAAAAAACGTCCTGAAACATCCCTAAAAACCTCAAGAGTTCATCAAAAGAAAAAAAAAAAAAAAAGAAAAGCTCCACCCCACTGTTATTTGAAAAATGTTTACTAACTACAGTGTATAATTTTTCCACTAACATTTATTTCCCATGGGAAGTGTAAGACTTGAAGAAATTCAAAACAATGTTATTTTATCCTTCATCAAATGCTTTTACCACAAACCATTTGTATTTCTATATTTCCTAATGATTTATGTTTAAAAAAATCAATGGTATGAAAAAGGCTAAATGGCACATAATTTTAAACAATTGAGTAGCAGCTTTCTTAGTGGCCATTTTATTTTTATTTGGTGAGCCCTTTGGAGTTACAAATCATTAAATTCTCCAAAGTAGCTAACTGAAGTGCCTAATTATTAACTGCTGAGGTAATATCAGAAGATAGATCCTGATTCATGCTTAAATTGATTTGTGAGAATCAAATACAACAGGCTCTAAAGTTTCTATACAATTGTATTGGGAAGACCAGACCAGCTGAGAAAGTAAAGAGTAACAACAAAACTAAATAACATGGTTGATGATTAGTTGGCCGTCTCGAATATCGTGTGAGAATGGTCGGGGTTTCGGCCAGGAAGAAAAAAATATACACCAAAATTTGGAGTAATATTTTTATTTATGCCAACGTTTCGGCTTAGCTAGTAAGCCATCATCAGGGCTAAAAAGACAATACACACAAATAACAGTAATGCATAAAAATTGAAATATCTGTACAACAAGAAAAAAGGATATGTAAGAATATTAACTATGGTTAGGAATAAAACATATTACAAAATGATATGTACCAATGGCGTTGAGTGGAGAAATCTCCCCAGGGTGGTTGTTCACATTGTAAACTGCAGAAAACAACTGAAAAGTGAAACCACAGTCACAGGGAGGAGTGGGGTAAGTCGGTAAAATTCAAAGAACAAGAATTTTATGGGCCGGGTGAAAGGAATTAACCAGGTAATCCCTTCAAAGGGAAAAAGAAAGAGGCCGACAATGGGGGAGTTTCAGAGTAGTTTTTCGTTGTATTATACGAAAAATATTACAGTACGCTGACGAAATGTTGTCTTTGTCCTGCCTATCGTTGATAGAGGTAGGATTAAGATTAATGTACACACATTCCGAAATCAGCCTTTTTTTGAGGAATGGCTCAGAGGCCAGAATGGTAGCTTCATTGAAAGCCGGTGGGTGATTGGTGCTAATAGCATGTTGGGAGAGGGCCGACGAGTTCATATCACGAATCTTGATGCTGTATTCGTGTTGTTTTAGTCTTTTGTTGAGATAATTCTTTGTTTGACCAATATATGAAGCCGAACAATTGTTATCAGAACAGGGAATTTGGTAAACCACGTTAGACTGCTGGGAAATCGGTATGGGATCTTTAAGGGGGGTATAAAAATGTCTTAATTTGTTGTTTGTCTGGAGGCCTAAATGTAGGTTCTGCAGGTTGGACTTGAGGTATTTCTTGATTTTTTCAGTAAGGAGGGGAATGTAGGGTAGAGAGCGATACAGGGGTGTAGGGGTGGGCGGGGGAAGAGTAGAGGGAGGGACACGATCTGGAGAAGAAAATTTGGATATTAGGTTTGTGATCAGGTGGGCGGGGAAGCCATTTAGAGAGAGAATTTTGGTAACCCGTTCAGAGGTAATACGGTGGAAAGAAGGGTCAGATAGGGAGAAGGATCGCTGTATCAAGTTCCTAGCGACGTTAATAATTTGGTGCCGGGGGTGGGCGGAATGGAAATGGAGGAGGCGACCTGAATAGGTGGGTTTGGTATACCAATCAGTTTGGATATGTCCATCGGGCTGTCTAATAAGGAGTATGTCAAGATATGGGAGTCGACCGTCAGATTCACATTCAATAGTAAATTTGAGGCGTGGGTGGTAAGAGTTAAAAGATTCTAAGATCTGTGGAATTTTTTCGGGATTGAGAATGAGTATTAAATCATCTACATATTTTTTGATGAAGATGATGTCATGGGGGAAGAGGGGGAGGATGGTGTCAATTAAATCATTGAGAGTAATGTTTGCTATATCCGGAGCCAGATTGTTACCCATAGCAAGTCCGGATATTTGGTGGAAAAAATGGTCACGAAACGTGAGGTAGCCGGAATTACAGCATAGAGAGAGGGATTCTAGGTAAGCTGACTGAGATAGGGAGGTGTGGGGCTCTAAAATATCCCAATGTTTGCCACGATCTGGAGGGCTTTGTTGATACAAACTAAATAACATCACTTTCTAGGAGACTTAATTGTTAATGGAAATTTTTATAAACATCATAAAGTGCTGCATAAGCAAAAGTGCTCTCAGTTAATGGGCAACCCAACCAGAAGCTAGGTTTCCTTCTAAATAACTTTTGAATAGGTTCTTTTCAAAATTGAGAGGAGCTTTATATGTTTGGCAAAGATTTTGAATCAATAAAAGCATTACTCCAGCCTGCAATTAATTCATGAGTATTCAAAAACATTGCATAAATTTACTTTATATTCATGATAGATATTAAGAGGGATTATGATCATTAAGGAAATCATGAGCTACTTTTATGATATCTATTTATTCAAAAATATCTGTCAAAATTCGTTATTCATCCTTTAAGAGGTTTTTAAAATATAAAATAAATATACCTCCCCACTTTTAATACCTAACCGAAGTGTAAGACTAGAAGATATTAAAAGAATGTTATTTTGTAATTCATCAAACGCTCTTTACGGAGCACCCAGTATTTTTTAGGGGATTATTTTCTGAGAAGTTTATGTTCACCTGTAACTATAAAGAAATCTTCATTTTTTCAAGAATAACGATGAAGTCTTCTAGAGTTTTACCACAAACCATTAGTATTTCTACATTTCCTAATGATTTATGTCTAAAAGAATCAATGGTTTGAAAAGGGCTAAATTGCTTAACTCACCTAATTTTAAACAATTGAGTAGCAGCTTTCTTAGATGCTTTTTTATTTCTATCTAGAAAGCCTTTCGGAATTATAAATCATAAAATTTTCCCAAGTAGCTAACTGAAGAGCCAAATTATTTACCACTGAGATAATATCAGCAATTAGATCCTGATTGATGCTTCTGATACAGCATAAATTGATTTGTGAGAATCAAATACAACAGGCTCTATAGTTTCTCTATAATTGTATTGGGAAGACCAGTTGAGAAAGTAAAGAGTAATCAAAAACATTGCATAAATTTACTTTATATTCATGATAGATATAAGGAGGGATTATAATCATTAAGGCAAACGTGCTACTTTTATGATAATTATTTATTCAAAAATATCTCTCAAATTTCATTATTCATCCTTTAAAAGGTTTTTAAAATATAAAATTAATATACCTCCCCTATTTTAACACCTAACTGAATTAAACAGAGCATTTTAAGAAAGTCCTAAATTATAGACCTGACAATCTAATGAAATTACTATCTAATTGTATAAACACCTACTAGTTTGCATTTGAGAAGTTTCTAAATGTGTTATTATCTGAGTTTTCTTAACAATATCTTTTCTCAGTCATCATGTTTTATCAAATATTGAAGATGGTACATTAACTACCGAAGGAATCACAAGAGGTTGCTTTACCCCTGATTTATTTTAGAGAACTTTCCTAAGTAATTCTTAACGAAATAAGAATTCATTCATATTTTAACAACTTGAAATTCATGCAAATAAAAAATGTCTAGAAAGATCACTAAAAATCTTGAAAACTACAAAAAAAGAAAAAAGCTGCTCCCCACTGTTATTTGAAATTTTTTTACCAACTAGTGTATAATTTTTCTACTAACATTTATTTTCCATGAGAAAAATAAGACTTTAAGATATTCAAAACAATGTTATTTTGTCCTTCATCAAACGCTTTTTTCGGAGCACAGAGTATTTTTTGGGGGATTTTTTTCTGAGAAGTTCATGTTCACCTACAACTATAAAGAAATCCCTTCTTTTTTCAAGAATAACGATGAAGTCTTCTAGATTTTACCACAAACCATCTGCATTTCTATATTCGCTAATGATTTATGTCTAAAATAATCAATGGTATGAAAAAGGCTAAATTGCTTAACCCATATAATTTTAAACAATTGAATAGCAGCTTTCTTAGATGCTTTTTCATTTTTACCTAGAGAGCTTTTCTGAATTATACATCATAAAATTCTCCAAAGTTGCTAACTGAAGTGCCAAATTATTTACCGCTGAGGTAATATCGGAAGTTAGATCCTGATCGATGCTTCTGATACAGCATAAATTGATTTGTGAGAATCAAATATAACAGGCTCTATAGTTTCTCTATAATTGTATTGGGAAGACCAGTTGAGGAAGTAAAGAGTAATCAAAAACATTGCATAAATTTACTTTATATTCATGATAGATATAAGGAGGGATTATAATCATTAAGGCAAATGTGCTACTTTTATGATAATTATTTATTCAAAAATATCTCTCAAATTTCATTATTCATCCTTTATGAGGTTTTTAAAATATAAAATAAATATACCTCCCCCTTTTAAAACCTAACTGAATTAAACAGAGCATTTTAAGAAAGTCCTAAATTTTAGACCTGACAATCTAAAGAAATTACTATCTAATTGTATAAACTCCTAGTAGCTTGCATTTGAGAAGTTTCTAAATGTGTTATTATCTGAGTTTTCTTAACAATATATTTTCTCAGTCATCATGTTTTATCAAATATTGAAGATGGTACATTAACTACCTAAGGAATCACAAGAGGTTGCTTTACCCCAGATTTATTTTAGAGCACTTCCCTAAGTAATTCTCAACGAAATAAGAATTCATTCATATTTTAACAACTTGAAATTCATGCAAATAAAAAATGTCTAGAAAGATCACTAAAAATCTTGAAAACTACAAAAAAAGAAAAAAGCTGCTCCCCACTGTTATTTGAAATTTTTTTACCAACTAGTGTATAATTTTTCTACTAACATTTATTTTCCATGAGAAAAATAAGACTTTAAGATATTCAAAACAATGTTATTTTGTCCTTCATCAAACGCTTTTTTCGGAGCACAGAGTATTTTTTGGGGGATTTTTTTCTGAGAAGTTCATGTTCACCTACAACTATAAAGAAATCCCTTCTTTTTTCAAGAATAACGATGAAGTCTTCTAGATTTTACCACAAACCATCTGCATTTCTATATTCGCTAATGATTTATGTCTAAAATAATCAATGGTATGAAAAAGGCTAAATTGCTTAACCCATATAATTTTAAACAATTGAATAGCAGCTTTCTTAGATGCTTTTTCATTTTTACCTAGAGAGCTTTTCTGAATTATACATCATAAAATTCTCCAAAGTTGCTAACTGAGGTGCCAAATTATTTACCGCTGAGGTAATATCAGAAGTTAGATCCTGATCGATGCTTCTGATACAGCATAAATTGATTTGTGAGAATCAAATACAACAGGTTCTAAAGTTTCTATATAATTGTATTGGGAAGACCAGTTGAGAAAGTAAAGAGTAACAACAAAACTAAATAACAACAATTTCTAGGAGACTTAATTTTTAATGGAAATTTTTATAAGCATCGCAAGGGGCTGCATAAGCTAACGCGCTCTCGGTTAATCGGCGATCAAACCAGGAGCTAGGATTCCTTCCAAATAACTTTTGAATTTGTTCTTTACAAAATTGAGAGGAGCTTTTATATGTTTGGCAAAGGTTATTGAATCAATAAAAGCATAACTCCAGCCTGCAAATTATTCATGAGTAAATTTACTTTATATTCATGATAGATATTAGGAGGGATTATGATCATTAAGGCAAACATGAGCCACTTTTATAATATCTATTCAAAAATATCTCTCAAATTTGGCTATTTATCCTTTTAGAGGTTTTTAAATTATATTTTTATCTAGAGAGCCTTTCTGAATTATAAATCATAAAATTCTTCCATTTAGCTAACTGAAGTTATTTGACAAATGGTTACCAACTACAGTGTATAATTTCTCTTCTAACATTTATTTCCCATCAGAAGTATAATACTTTATGATATTCAAAACAATGTTATTTTGTCCTTCATCAAATGCTCTTTACCGAGCACCCAGTATTTTTTAGGGGATTATTTTCTGAGAAGTTCATGTTCACCTGTAACTATAAAGAAATCTTCATTTTTTCAAGAATAACTATGAAGTCTTCTAGAGTATTACCAAAAACCATTTGTATTTCTAAATTCCCTAATGATTTATACCTAAAAGAATCAATGGTATGAAAAGGGCTAAATTGCTTAGCACACATAATTTAAAACAATTGAGTAGCAGCTCTTCTATTTTTATCTAGAGAGCCTTTTGGATTTATAAATCACAAAATTCTCCCAAGTAGCTAACTGAAGTGACAATTTATTTACCGCTAAGGTAATATCAGAATTTAGATCCTGATCGATGCTCCTGTTACAGCATAAATTGATTTGTGAGAATCAAATACAAGAGGTTCTAAAGTTTCTATATAATTTTATTGGGAAGACCAGCTGAGAAAGTAAAGAGTAACAACAAAACTAAATAACATCACTTTCTAGGAGACTTAATTTTTAATGGAAATTTTTATAAGCATCATAAGGGGCTGCATAAGCTAACGCGCTCTCAGTTAATGGGCGATCCAACCAGGAGCTAGGATTCCTTCCAAATAACTTTAGAATTTGTTCTTTTCGAAATTGAGAGGAGCTTTATATGTTTGGCAAAGGTTATTGAATCAATAAAAGCAACCCCAGCCTGCAAATTATTCATGAGTAAATTTACTTTATATTCATGATAGATATTAGGAGGGATTATGATTATTAAGGCAAACATGAGCCTTTAAGAGGTTATTAAAATATAAAATAAATATACCTCCCCTCTTTTAAAACCTAACTGAATTAAACAGAGCATTTTAAGAAAGTCCTAAATTTTAGACCTGACAATCTACAGAAATTACTATCTAATTGTATAAACACCTACTAGTTTGCATTTGAGAAGTTTCTAAATGTGTTATTATCTGAGTTTTCTTAACAATATCTTTTCTCAGTCATCATGTTTTATCAAATATTGAAGATGGTACATTAACTACCGAAGGAATCACAAGAGGTTGCTTTACCCCTGATTTATTTTAGAGAACTTTCCTAAGTAATTCTTAACGAAATAAGAATTCATTCATATTTTAACAACTTGAAATTCATGCAAATAAAAAATGTCTAGAAAGATCACTAAAAATCTTGAAAACTACAAAAAAAGAAAAAAGCTGCTCCCCACTGTTATTTGAAATTTTTTTACCAACTAGTGTATAATTTTTCTACTAACATTTATTTTCCATGAGAAAAATAAGACTTTAAGATATTCAAAAGAATGTTATTTTGTCCTTCATCAAACGCTTTTTTCGGAGCACAGAGTATTTTTTGGGGGATTTTTTTCTGAGAAGTTCATGTTCACCTACAACTATAAAGAAATCCCTTCTTTTTTCAAGAATAACGATGAAGTCTTCTAGATTTTACCACAAACCATCTGCATTTCTATATTCGCTAATGATTTATGTCTAAAATAATCAATGGTATGAAAAAGGCTAAATTGCTTAACCCATATAATTTTAAACAATTGAATAGCAGCTTTCTTAGATGCTTTTTCATTTTTACCTAGAGAGCTTTTCTGAATTATACATCATAAAATTCTCCAAAGTTGCTAACTGAAGTGCCAAATTATTTACCGCTGAGGTAATATCGGAAGTTAGATCCTGATCGATGCTTCTGATACAGCATAAATTGATTTGTGAGAATCAAATATAACAGGCTCTATAGTTTCTCTATAATTGTATTGGGAAGACCAGTTGAGGAAGTAAAGAGTAATCAAAAACATTGCATAAATTTACTTTATATTCATGATAGATATAAGGAGGGATTATAATCATTAAGGCAAATGTGCTACTTTTATGATAATTATTTATTCAAAAATATCTCTCAAATTTCATTATTCATCCTTTATGAGGTTTTTAAAATATAAAATAAATATACCTCCCCTCTTTTAAAACCTAACAGAATTAAACAGAGCATTTTAAGAAAGTCCTAAATTATAGACCTGACAATCTAATGAAATTACTATCTAATTGTATAAACACCTACTAGTTTGCATTTGAGAAGTTTCTAAATGTGTTATTATCTGAGTTTTCTTAACAATATCTTTTCTCAGTCATCATGTTTTATCAAATATTGAAGATGGTACATTAACTACCTAAGGAATCACAAGAGGTTGCTTTACCCCAGATTTATTATAGAGCACTTCCCTAAGTAATTCTTAACGAAATGAGAATTCATTCATATTTTAACAACTTGAAACTCATGCAAATAAAAAATGTCTAGAAAGACCACTAAAAATCTTGAAAACTACAAATAAAGAAAAAAGCTGCTCCCCACTGTTATTTGAAAAATTTTTACCAACTAGTGTATAATCTTTCTACTAACATTTATTTTTCATGAGAAAAATAAGACTTTAAGATATTCAAAAGAATGTTATTTTGTCCTTCATCAAACACTTTTTTCGGAGCACGGAGTATTTTTTGGGGGATTATTTTCTGAGAAGTTCATGTTTACCTACAACTATAAAGAAATCTCTTCATTTTTTCAAGAATGACGATGTGGTAAAAGTCTTCTAGAGTTTTACCACAAACCATCTGCATTTCTATATTCCCTAATGATTTATGTCTAAAATAATCAATGGTATGAAAAAGGCTAAATTGCTTAACCCATATAATTTTAAACAATTGAATAGCAGCTTTCTTAGATGCTTTTTCATTTTTACCTAGAGAGCTTTTCTGAATTATACATCATAAAATTCTCCAAAGTTGCTAACTGAGGTGCCAAATTATTTACCGCTGAGGTAATATCAGAAGTTAGATCCTGATCGATGCTTCTGATACAGCATAAATTGATTTGTGAGAATCAAATACAACAGGTTCTAAAGTTTCTATATAATTGTATTGGGAAGACCAGTTGAGAAAGTAAAGAGTAACAACAAAACTAAATAACAACAATTTCTAGGAGACTTAATTTTTAATGGAAATTTTTATAAGCATCGCAAGGGGCTGCATAAGCTAACGCGCTCTCGGTTAATCGGCGATCAAACCAGGAGCTAGGATTCCTTCCAAATAACTTTTGAATTTGTTCTTTACAAAATTGAGAGGAGCTTTTATATGTTTGGCAAAGGTTATTGAATCAATAAAAGCATAACTCCAGCCTGCAAATTATTCATGAGTAAATTTACTTTATATTCATGATAGATATTAGGAGGGATTATGATCATTAAGGCAAACATGAGCCACTTTTATAATATCTATTCAAAAATATCTCTCAAATTTGGCTATTTATCCTTTTAGAGGTTTTTAAATTATATTTTTATCTAGAGAGCCTTTCTGAATTATAAATCATAAAATTCTTCCATTTAGCTAACTGAAGTTATTTGACAAATGGTTACCAACTACAGTGTATAATTTCTCTTCTAACATTTATTTCCCATCAGAAGTATAATACTTTATGATATTCAAAACAATGTTATTTTGTCCTTCATCAAATGCTCTTTACCGAGCACCCAGTATTTTTTAGGGGATTATTTTCTGAGAAGTTCATGTTCACCTGTAACTATAAAGAAATCTTCATTTTTTCAAGAATAACTATGAAGTCTTCTAGAGTATTACCAAAAACCATTTGTATTTCTAAATTCCCTAATGATTTATACCTAAAAGAATCAATGGTATGAAAAGGGCTAAATTGCTTAGCACACATAATTTAAAACAATTGAGTAGCAGCTCTTCTATTTTTATCTAGAGAGCCTTTTGGATTTATAAATCACAAAATTCTCCCAAGTAGCTAACTGAAGTGACAATTTATTTACCGCTAAGGTAATATCAGAATTTAGATCCTGATCGATGCTCCTGTTACAGCATAAATTGATTTGTGAGAATCAAATAAAAGAGGTTCTAAAGTTTCTATATAATTTTATTGGGAAGACCAGCTGAGAAAGTAAAGAGTAACAACAAAACTAAATAACATCACTTTCTAGGAGACTTAATTTTTAATGGAAATTTTTATAAGCATCATAAGGGGCTGCATAAGCTAACGCGCTCTCAGTTAATGGGCGATCCAACCAGGAGCTAGGATTCCTTCCAAATAACTTTAGAATTTGTTCTTTTCGAAATTGAGAGGAGCTTTATATGTTTGGCAAAGGTTATTGAATCAATAAAAGCAACCCCAGCCTGCAAATTATTCATGAGTAAATTTACTTTATATTCATGATAGATATTAGGAGGGATTATGATTATTAAGGCAAACATGAGCCTTTAAGAGGTTATTAAAATATAAAATAAATATACCTCCCCTCTTTTAAAACCTAACTGAATTAAACAGAGCATTTTAAGAAAGTCCTAAATTTTAGACCTGACAATCTACAGAAATTACTATCTAATTGTATAAACACCTACTAGTTTGCATTTGAGAAGTTTCTAAATGTGTTATTATCTGAGTTTTCTTAACAATATCTTTTCTCAGTCATCATGTTTTATCAAATATTGAAGATGGTACATTAACTACCGAAGGAATCACAAGAGGTTGCTTTACCCCTGATTTATTTTAGAGAACTTTCCTAAGTAATTCTTAACGAAATAAGAATTCATTCATATTTTAACAACTTGAAATTCATGCAAATAAAAAATGTCTAGAAAGATCACTAAAAATCTTGAAAACTACAAAAAAAGAAAAAAGCTGCTCCCCACTGTTATTTGAAATTTTTTTACCAACTAGTGTATAATTTTTCTACTAACATTTATTTTCCATGAGAAAAATAAGACTTTAAGATATTCAAAACAATGTTATTTTGTCCTTCATCAAACGCTTTTTTCGGAGCACAGAGTATTTTTTGGGGGATTTTTTTCTGAGAAGTTCATGTTCACCTACAACTATAAAGAAATCCCTTCTTTTTTCAAGAATAACGATGAAGTCTTCTAGATTTTACCACAAACCATCTGCATTTCTATATTCGCTAATGATTTATGTCTAAAATAATCAATGGTATGAAAAAGGCTAAATTGCTTAACCCATATAATTTTAAACAATTGAATAGCAGCTTTCTTAGATGCTTTTTCATTTTTACCTAGAGAGCTTTTCTGAATTATACATCATAAAATTCTCCAAAGTTGCTAACTGAAGTGCCAAATTATTTACCGCTGAGGTAATATCGGAAGTTAGATCCTGATCGATGCTTCTGATACAGCATAAATTGATTTGTGAGAATCAAATATAACAGGCTCTATAGTTTCTCTATAATTGTATTGGGAAGACCAGTTGAGGAAGTAAAGAGTAATCAAAAACATTGCATAAATTTACTTTATATTCATGATAGATATAAGGAGGGATTATAATCATTAAGGCAAATGTGCTACTTTTATGATAATTATTTATTCAAAAATATCTCTCAAATTTCATTATTCATCCTTTAAGAGGTTATTAAAATATAAAATAAATATACCTCCCCTCTTTTAAAACCTAACTGAATTAAACAGAGCATTTTAAGAAAGTCCTAAATTTTAGACCTGACAATCTAAAGAAATTACTATCTAATTGTATAAACTCCTAGTAGCTTGCATTTGAGAAGTTTCTAAATGTGTTATTATCTGAGTTTTCTTAACAATATATTTTCTCAGTCATCATGTTTTATCAAATATTGAAGATGGTACATTAACTACCTAAGGAATCACAAGAGGTTGCTTTACCCCAGATTTATTTTAGAGCACTTCCCTAAGTAATTCTCAACGAAATAAGAATTCATTCATATTTTAACAACTTGAAATTCATGCAAATAAAAAATGTCTAGAAAGACCACTAAAAATCTTGAAAATTACAAAAAAAGAAAAAAGCTGCTCCCCACTGTTATTTGAAAAATTTTTACTAACTAGTGTATAATTTTTCTACTAACATTTATTTTCCATGAGAAAAATAAGACTTCAAGATATTCAAAACAATGTTATTTTGTCCTTCATCAAACGCTTTTTTCGTAGCACGGAGTATTGGGCGATCCAACCAGAACCTAGATTCCTTCTAAATAATGTTGAATTTGTTCTTTTCAAAATTGAGAGGAGCCTTATATGTTTGGCAGAGATTATTGAATCAATAAAAGCATTACTCCACCCTGCAATTAATTCATGAGTAAATTAACTTTATATTCATGATAGATATTAGGAGGGATTATGATCATTAAGGCAAACATGAGCCACTTTTATGATATATATTTATTCAAAATATCTCACAAATTTTGCTATTCATCCTTTAAGAGGTTTTTAAAATATAAAATAAATATACCTCCCCTCTTTTAAAACCTAACTGAATTAAACAGAGCATTTTAAGAAAGTCCTAAATTATAGACCTGACAATCTAATGAAATTACTATCTAATTGTATAAACACCTACTAGTTTGCATTTGAGAAGTTTCTAAATGTGTTATTATCTGAGTTTTCTTAACAATATATTTTCTCAGTCATCATGTTTTATCAAATATTGAAGATGGTACATTAACTACCTAAGGAATCACAAGAGGTTGCTTTACCCCAGATTTATTTTAGAGCACTTCCCTAAGTAATTCTCAACGAAATAAGAATTCATTCATATTTTAACAACTTGAAATTCATGCAAATAAAAAATGTCTAGAAAGACCACTAAAAATCTTGAAAATTACAAAAAAAGAAAAAAGCTGCTCCCCACTGTTATTTGAAAAATTTTTACTAACTAGTGTATAATTTTTCTACTAACATTTATTTTCCATGAGAAAAATAAGACTTCAAGATATTCAAAACAATGTTATTTTGTCCTTCATCAAACGCTTTTTTCGGAGCACGGAGTATTGGGCGATCCAACCAGAACCTAGATTCCTTCTAAATAATGTTGAATTTGTTCTTTTCAAAATTGAGAGGAGCCTTATATGTTTGGCAGAGATTATTGAATCAATAAAAGCATTACTCCACCCTGCAATTAATTCATGAGTAAATTAACTTTATATTCATGATAGATATTAGGAGGGATTATGATCATTAAGGCAAACATGAGCCACTTTTATGATATATATTTATTCAAAATATCTCACAAATTTTGCTATTCATCCTTTAAGAGGTTTTTAAAATATAAAATAAATATACCTCCCACATATTTATATAAATATAAATTGCTTAACCCACATAAAAATCAGATTTTGCCCTTTACCAAATGCTTTGTAAGCATCATAAAAGGCTGCATAAACAAACGCGTCTCAGTTAAAGGGTGATCCAACCAGTAGCTAGGATTCCTTCAAAATAACTTTTGAATTTGTCCTTTTCAAAATTGATAGGAACTTTATATGTTTGTCAAAGCTTATTGAGTCAATAAAAACATTACTCCTGCCTGTAACTAATTCATGAGTAATCCTAGTATTATAACTTTTGCATAAATTTACTTTATATTCATGATAGATATTAGTAGCATAAACTGTGCTACTTTAATGATATATTTTCATCCAAAGTTATCTCACAAGTTATGTTATTCATCATTTATTAAAAACTATGATTCCTAAATGAATAATCAAAAAATGAATTAATTAACATTATACGGTGCCTAAAACAAGCGATATGATACAAATTAAACAACATATTATATAATTAAAATTTATTTATACTTACGATGTACACTACAAATGCAGAGTGATATATTCCATTTTAATTTTCTTTGTAATACATTCCTACATTAGCAAATTCCATAACTTAACATTAAGTATGAAATGCTCTTCTTGAGTATTCTGTGTCTTTTAATGAAGTTAGCTGGGCAGACCAGAAGTTCCTGGTGCACAGATCAAATACTTCTTCAAAAATCAGAGATAATGCTATGCTTTGTAGCAATCCCCATTTGTTGAAAATGATTTTTTTCAATGACAAAAGTCGGGTTTTGAATCTAGAAAAAAATCAAAATATTTAAAATAAATGTAACAAAAAAATGTGCAATGTCATTAAAATATGCAAAGCAATTATTTTATCTCAATTAAGAACTATAAGTCCTTAGACAGGTTGGTCCTTCGATCTTTTACGAGCCAGAGTCAAATAGTATTACTAATTATGTCCAAAGATGATGTCCACTTAGCATTAAAATAACTACAACAGAACTATCTAAATGGAGTGATTTCTATTTAACATTACATAAATCTGATGCCTAAGTCTACTCAGTATTAACAAAATGTAGGATGGGGACAACTATTTACAAATAAATATGGTGCCATTTCATATAATACACAAAAATTTGGAAATTAAATTTGTATAAATTAACAACTATCCTAATAGTTATGCTCCATTAAGCAAATTTGAAATAACTTGATTATTATTTTTATAAACCTAGATTAACCACCTCTGAAATTTATCACTAGATGTAATGAAACAGAAATAAGAAATATATTAAAGGTGACATTAATTTTAATATTACATTCCAACATTAACTGATCAAATGCAAAGATAAAAATGGATTTGTAGCTTATTCTGAAGTAAATCTCTCCCTGGTTAAAATTTATTGAAATTAAACGCCATTATTTTACAAATGTCAAATTTATAATATGAACTTGGACTGATCAATGATGGAGAAAATAGTCCTATTTTTTATATATGTCTAGACCCTAGTATTGTTTTATGTTTATCATTCCGCTGATTAATGACACTTACTGGTTAGTAAAAGTAAGTCATATTTTTATGAGGGACATTAAGATAGTACTTTATAAATGTTTGAGTGTATACTCACACACACATATATATATATATATATAAACACACACACACACGTATATATATACATATATACACACAAAAAAAATGAATCTAATAAGGAAATTCACATACTCAGAGTTATAGATGAACAGTTGTTTATAATCAACCATAATTTTATAAATAAGATATCAGTTAAGATTTTTTTATGCGGCATTTCTCTTATTTTTATTAATGATTGTAGGTTCATTTATGGCTAGAATCAGTTTATGTGAGAGGGGGAGGGCGATAAAGGATTATCAAAATTAAAATTGTAATATTTTCAATATTATTAGCAATATATATATATATATATTTAAAATATAAAATAAATATACCTCCCCTCTTTTAAAACCTAACTGAATTAAACAGAGCATTTTAAGAAAGTCCTAAATTTTAGACCTGACAATCTACAGAAATTACTATCTAATTGTATAAACACCTACTAGTTTGCATTTGAGAAGTTTCTAAATGTGTTATTATCTGAGTTTTCNCAATAATTTAATTTTTTAAAGTAGATCAAGGAAGATTTTAAAGATTATAAATTTTAGATTTTGGAGGGCCCTCTTATTTTTATAATATAGAAACCAAATTTAGTATTTTGGCTCTTCATTGACAATCCTTGAATGAATTTATTTTAGATTGAATTCAAATGAGAGTAAGAGGGGGCAGGGGTTCAGATAAATGGAAAAATTTATAATTGTTATGTTATTATTAAGTTACAAAAAATTTTATGGTACTTAATAAATGTTAATTTTCTTACAAATAAGTTCTGTAACATTTCTTACAATTAAGTTTTGTAACATTTAAAAAAAAATGCTTGTCAAGAAAGAAATTTATGAATCTGTACAATATGTAAGCTCTTCCTTCCTAACCAGTTTAGAGTAAAGCTTAGTTTTCTTATATACTCATTGTTCTTTCCTGCATCTTAATTAAATTTTCTCATTTACTCCTAGTTATATTTATCTTTAATAAAACTTAAGAAATCTGTCTTGATTTCACAGCTTTTTTTAAAATATTTGTTGCATACAATCTTTTCCATACAAAATGATATCACATAAAGAATACTACAATCAAGATTAGTATCAACCTGTGTCTTTAGTATTAATTAATAAAATATTAATATTCAGAGGAAATCAAAATAAGAGAAAGTTAAAATCTTCGTCAGTTCAGCTTATGAAGATACCATTTATTTCACATCACTTTCATTTCTCTGATCTGGATAGGGCTCGGAGAAACAGTTGCTGAAGAAAATGGTAGGGTGCTTAATGTTAACAAAATGACATCAGGAGTGTTTTTTTTATTTTGATTTGTCTATGTTGTCTTGGTCTAAATCTGTCTTAACTCTCCTTGGTTGTCAACTATAATTATTATTTTTGTACCTCCTGATCACTTGTGTAAACTAATACTTGGATTCTTCAGATGGACCGTCTTGAGTCTTAGATTTCATTCATATTTTGAAACAAACATTAATAAAAATATGCAAATGTGTGGAAAAAAGTTTATTAGGGTAAAATTAATATCAACTATAAAGTTAAAATAACAATAAAAAAATGCTGTTTTATATATATCTGTTGGTATTGAAAATTTTAAAATTAAAAGAAAGAAACTAAATTTCATTATTTATAAAAAAAATTCAAAGATAGATAATCAAGAATGCATCAAGGGATATTGAACACCACTCTCCATCTGCTTGGTCCAGAGCCAGCTATAAAGTCCATAGTATATCTACATATATGCTATGTATACTACTGCATACATAATATATATGAGTATAATAAGAGTATAAAGAGTTATACTCTTATATATAAGAGTATAACTCCTTTTATTGTTATTTAAATCCATCATTAATTAAATTTAAGAAATCTGCTTAGTTACTGTAACTTATTCAAGACATTTTTTCCATAAAAATTTATTAACTTCATAATCAGTAGATTTTCAAAAACCAGTCAAGAGAAACTCGAAGGAAACAATTGCTACAAACGTTTGTTATTGAATTTGAAATATTTCTTGGTTACACTGGACCAATTTAACTTTCACTTGGTATTTCAGGTGATTCTTCACTCCTATTCCTCTTATTTTGCTCATTAATAAACTCAGCCTCTTATGTTATATTTAAAAGAGAAAAAGCTCAATGAATTCAAGAAAAGCAACCTGAATTTCATTAACAAAAACAGCTATTTGTGGCTTCTAGACAAATAAATTTAAGTTGTGAACTACAGGTAAACTTCCACTTATAACTATTACATTTAGCTGTGTAACTCCTAAAATATCTCTTTCATGAACAAACGAATCTGTGTTGATAATTATTAGATGTTTTTTGTTGGGTTTTGGACAAGGTAATATCCTAAAATATACAGATTTTAAAAAATACACATTTTTTTTTTTTAATTTGTTTATTTATGGGCCTACCTTGACCAAACCCCAACAAAAACATATAATTATAGTAACTTCATATATGTAATGGTTGCAGTTAAGAAAATATTTATTCTACATGAAAAGGGTCAATATAATTTTTTTCACATTTGTATTTATTTCATTTTTCTTAGGTAAAACTTACTACAGTAGATATTACACAAAAGCTCATGTAACTGTTTATTTGAATATTTATTATTTCAAAACTACAATAAATTATTCAACAATGGTTCCTTATATTAGTAAGTCCTTTAAGAATAGAGGACTTACTAATATAAGGAACAATTATTTGCAATAATACAAACTACAAATCTAATATTAATTGTGCAGTAAATTAGTAGTTGTGAGGTCTTATCCATCTAGAATGGCTACCAGTAATCATCTTAATAGAATCATTATCAAGGTCAGCAAAAAGTACAAGTATGATCACTGCAATTTGTCAATACAAACCTCTTGTTCTCTGACGTGGAGTAAGGAAAATCCTGTCACTGGGACAATTCAACATCTAAGCAGAATTTTTTTTTTTTTTGTCAAACTGAAACATTAAATAATAATTTCAAAGGAAATAAAGAATATATCATGATACGTAAAATATTTTTGGAGATGTTAGTATCCATAATAATATCATAAGAAATTTAAAGTAATTATAAAATTACCTTCTAAAGCCTTAGCTTTAATGTACATTGACTCATTGTTCTGTAAACCAACTGACTTTAGGGGCTAGTTCTTTTCAGTTGATTATCAAACCCTCTAATAAAAGAACTTATCCCTCAGTCTGTCTGTTGCATCAGTGCTCATTCCAAAGATATCAGCGGCAGACTAGAGAAGCTTTTTCACTCAACTTTATAACATCTCTTTCCAGGAGACTTAATTTTTTTTCCAAATTTTTGTAAGCTTCCATAATACATGATGCATCAAGGGCTGCATAAACAAGCGAGCTCTCAGACAATGGGCGATCCAACCAAAAGCTAGGATTGCTTTTGAATAGTTTTTTGAATTTGTCCTTTTCAAAATTGATCGGAGCTTTATACGTTTGGCAAAGATTATTGAGGCCAATAAAAACATTACTCTTGTTTATTATTAATTCATGAGCAATCCTAGTATCATATATATTACATAAATTTACTTTATATTCATGATAGATATTAGATGCATCATTACGGCAATCATGAAGTACTTTAATGATATCTTTTGATTCAAAAATATCCCTTAAATTTCCTTCATTCATCATTTGAGGCACAGTTAAAATATCAAATACATATACCTCACCACTTTTAATACCTATCTGAATTAAACTAAGCATTCCAGTTGCTCCCAACTTGTAGCCCTCACAATCTAAAGAAATCACATTCTCATTCTCTAAAATCTTTTTAGTCTGCATTTGACAAGTTTTAAGATCTGTTATAAACTGAGTTTTATTAATAATATCTTTTCTCAGTTGTAATGTTTCATCTGATATCAGAGAATCTATGTCAACTACCTCTGGAATTACAACAGGTTGCTTTACTCCAGATTTAGTTTTGCGCACCTCCTTAAGTGATTCTTGATCAAAATTAGAATTTATTAGTATATTAACAACTTGAAATTCATGTACATAAAAAACGTCCGGAAACATCCCTAAAAACCTCGAAAGTTCTTCAAAAGAAGAAAAGAGCCCCTCCCCACTGTTATTAGAAAAATGCTTACCAACTTCGTTGTATAATTTCTCTACAAGCACTGGTTTTCCATGAGAAGTGTAAGACTTGAAGAAATTCAAAACAACATTATTTTGCCCTTCATCAAATGCTTTGTAAGAAGGGGCCCAGTCTTTTTTAGGGATGTTTTTTCTGGGAAGTACATGTTCTCCAGTTACAATAAAGAAATCTTTGCATTCTTTCAAAAATTCGATGAAGTCTTCTGGAGTTGAACCACAAACCATTTGTATTTCCACAGGTGCTAATGATTTATGTCTAAAAAGATCTATGATAGGAACAGGGCTAAATGGCTTGGTCCACAGCATTTCTGACAAATGTGCAGCCGCTTTCTCAGTTGCTTCTTTGGTTTTATCTTGTGAACCTTTTGAGTCATAAATCATTAAATTCTCTAAAGTGGCTAACTGAAGTGCCAAATTATTTACTGCAGATGCAATGTCAGGAGTTAGATCTTCACTGATGCAATCAATTGATTGGTGTGAGTCTAATTCTACAGGCTCTAAGGTTTCCGCCATGATATTGGGAAGACCAGCTGCGAAAGTTAACAGTAATAGCAATTCTAAATTTGTGAAACCACAACAAGAAAACTGAGAACACCGGTTGAATTAATGACCACAGTGCTCAAATTTTAGTCAGATATTAAATTAAATAGCAAGGATTAACTAACTCAAAACCTTACAAACGAAGTGTTCACGGCGCCAAAGCTAAGAAATAACTGAAAGGACGCCAAGCGTTAGCTAGAACTAACCGTTACGTAGAGAGAATACTGATCGATACTCTTAAATAATATTGATTTGACATACTGATTCCATCCCAAAACACTAAGAGCGCTAATTACGTTTAATACATTTACTTAAGCTTGAAGTATTACGGAATTTAAAAAAAAATGGAATTCAATTTAACTTAAAAAAGTAAATGTTAATTTGAATGTATACATAAGATTCAAGTTTTTAATTGAATTTTTATTGTAAATGTTTTTTTAACCAGTGTTTGCGACCTCCTGAAGCCATTACATTTTTTCCCGATTAGAAAAAATATTGAGACAACTATCTATCGAAATACAATTTTTTTTATTTTGTCATTTTTTTTACTGTG
Organism: Oncopeltus fasciatus; assembly: GCA_000696205.2. Classification (NCBI taxonomy): domain Eukaryota; kingdom Metazoa; phylum Arthropoda; class Insecta; order Hemiptera; family Lygaeidae; genus Oncopeltus; species Oncopeltus fasciatus. The sequence continues at coordinate 165,609 of KZ807721.1, read as the reverse complement.
CTGATTATGTTTACTACAATTATTAAAGTTTTTAGTTTTATGGAAAAAAACCACTTATACTTACCAAACAAATATCTCTTTGAATGTGTATATTATATGTATGACTAGAATTTTTATAGCAAATGGTAAACTTTGTTTATGGGGCGTCAGGGCAGCTCATGGGATCAGCTAGGGTCTTGCAATCCTGACGCTTCAGGTTCAAATCCCCACCTAGGATTTGAAAAATTATCTCCGGGCAAAATTCGAATCGATTCTGATTCGGACTTATGTTTAGCCAGTTAGTAACAGTAGGATCCATATTATTTTATGATTTATTAGAATTTGCATACATGATCTCCTGGAGTACTTTATTATTTTAATTTTTTTTTTTTTTTTAGTTGCCCCAGTCGCTTTACGCTTGGCAAGGGAACTACCACTATAGTCATTCTACTCTATTCAAAGGCTTTTTTTGTGTAATTAGTACTATTAAGTAAGTATCTCACATAATTTATTTATTAGTAGATTTTTTTGTTGGGGTTCCGTCAAGGTTGATCCAAAAAATACAATTTAAAAAATGTGTATTTTTTTTTTATTATCTGCCAAATACATTTTTTAATTGAATTTTTTGGATCAACCTTGACTGACCCTCCCTCCCCTCCCCCCCAAAAAAATCTAATAATCTTTATGCTTAAAAACTCTCCATTTGAATCATTTATTTATATTCTTCCAGATGGTTCAACATTTGGCCTCCATACATTGCTTGAGACTGTAGGTCAAGTTGAAACTGAACAAATGAATGGTACTGAACTATCATTGATAGACACAAACATCTCAAACAACTAAGTTCCTCACTTGAGAATTAATGACAAAAAAAAAATAGAAAAATTAATAGGAATTTATTCAATAGTCCATATAAAAACACAGAGTAGTCCACAGAAAATTTATCTAACAACAAAAGTGGAAGAGGTAATAACAGCTATAACCAAAGCAGTAAAAGCCTACATCTTGTGAAGAACCAAACCCTACCTTGGATAATTCTCATAGAACTAATACTGAAAGATACAGCAACTATTAGAGTAGAAACTACTCTTCCAGTACACTTTCATCAAGTCCTCCAAGAGAAAACTAAAACTAACCAAACACATCCAGGACCATTATCATAGAATCAGAGAAAATTAAAAGAAAATTTCATTCGCATTCATAATTTGGAAGGATCTCCCAAAACACCAAAATTTAGAGCATTCAATCATGGAAATCACCTACATGTCCAAAACAGAATGAAACCAAGACAAATTCACATAGTCCTTTAAGCCACTCATACAGGTATTACTCAAAACCACAAAACTAGGCAATTCATCAAGTACTTTAAAAGATTTATTCTTTATCTCAAGCTTTATAATTTATCTAGCTTCCAGCAATACAGACATATATTAACATAACTCTAAATAAACTAAAATTAAAATATATTAACAACTTGACATGCACCAATAGTGATGTATGGAGTGTGTAACATTGAGGGATAATTAAGGGACGTATGTTACATTGTAGACTGCAGAACAACTAAATGAGGGCAAAAGCGGGTGGGGTATATTGGCAAAATTCGAAGACAAGGGTATCAGATAGATTAACCAATGATCTAAGTAATCCTTCAAAGGGATCACACACTCATTATGGTCCCCTTGAAGTATGAGTATGCGTTCTGCAGAAATACCATACAACACTATTGATTTATTCCAAGTAGTTAATATATTTTATAATTGCATAGATAAATTTTGAGTATTCTTATCTATCTTTTACATTCTTCGTCATTCAGTGGATTCATTTCAGTGCAAATAATTATTAGTATTGCAGTATTGGTATTATACTTCATCTATCTATATCATCTCTGATGATGACACAATGTAAGTCAAAACATTGGCAAAAATTACAAAAGTAATTGCTCAAAAATTTTGGTGTATTTTATTTTCTCATCTTGCCCGAAAGCCTGACTAATCTCATACACTTCTATATAAGTAGATGTTTTTTGTTGGGGCTTAGTCAAGGTTGATAAAAAAAATACAATTTAAATTGTATTTTTGATTGAAAATCAAAATGTTTTATTATATTGACGGAACCCCAATAATAAAACATCTACTAATAATCTCTATGGTCAAAACTCTCCATTTGCTCTTTTATATAATTATATTCTTTATAGTACATGTAATGTACTAACTAGTATATTCTATGTTTTCTAATAGTGTTTCTGGTACCCCCAGTGTTTTTCGAGTGTCTGTTAGTTTTTTTAGAGTTATGTTTATCATGTGGGAAGGGAATTGAGAGAAAGACCAAAGTTATGATTTTATGAGTGTATAAAATCTTAATGCCTTTGTTATTATTAACTTTTCAAAAATACATGAAAAAATAGAAGAAAAAAGTAATTTCAATATCATTAAAAAGAAAGTTGCATATTAAGGAATGTACTGTACTGAATGTATTTTTTTTTTTTTTTTTTTTTTTTTTTTTTTTTTTTTTTTTTTTTTTTTTTTTTTTT
>KZ807721.1:125579-156276 GCA_000696205.2 Oncopeltus fasciatus | reverse complement strand
CATACTTAGGGGGATGTGTATGTTCCTTTCCTATTAGATGTCTCCACATTTAAATCTTCCATAAATATTAAATATTCCAGGTTATATGTTTGAATATAAATAGATAACATAAATAGGGTAGGGAAAAATCTTTAAATATATATTTATAATTAAGGAGAATCTGATTTCTTAATTTGTCTAAATAGTGAGTGGCCGACTTGAGCAGAAATTTTCAGAGTAAAATAAATGTGTCATTTGTAAAATAAAAATGAATTAGTTAATAACTCAATTCCTATTTATAGAAAATAGGAACCCCTGTTCAATACAAAATCACAATAACATCCAAATGATGCCCTAGTAGTTGTATCATTTATTATAAGGTTGTAGTCTAGCAATAAATGTTATCCAGTTAGTAGTACACTAGGTTCCAGAGCTAGAAGAAATGGTTTGCTATCATCTTTTCTAACCAGGTGTGTGTATCTAATGGGAAAGTATCATCAATTTTAATCAATTAATCTCTTTGAATACAATATTAAAAGCGTTATATACATCTATAAATAAATAATGACTAACATTAAATTGGAAGTGCATAGCCAGATTTAAAAAATTAGCATGATTAACATAAATTTACAGTATTAAAAAACATTTACAATATTTATTCCCAATATTTACTTCATATTTTCTGTAAAAAATATAAATTTTTATAAAAAATTTTTAAGGCACATAAACAAGTACCAATAATATAAAAGGCATCCAGTTATGGAAGTTGTTCATGGAGGCATTTGCCACATCAATTATACTCATACAAAAGAAATTATTTTAATTTAATACAAACAGGATGGCAGTAATTTACCATTATCACATCTAAATTCAAAGTAGTAAATTATGAACTTATGAAGCTTAAAGATTTTTGTTATTATTATAATTTCCAAGTGACCAAGATATAATAAACACAGGCTTAAGCAGAGCAAAACAAATTTGTTTTCCTGAATCATCTATGTTAATGAAGCTCCAAGTTCTGAAAAGGCTATATTCCTACTGTATGAGTTTAGTCTTCTATTTTTTCTCACATATGCTGGCTCTGCTGGACTAGTCTGCCTAGCTCAATGGGTCGCACCTTTAGTTCAGCCTTAGCCAACAACGTGAAATTGGTTTATAGGATATTACACTGAATTAAAAGCTGTTTCTTCATGCATCCACAATTTTTATTTAACTAGTTAATTAACAACTTAAGCAAAGAATAAATAAGAAAGTAACATGTTACAAAAGACATGTTGAACTGAAAAGAAGATGATTACTTTTATTGGGTCATTTCTAGGTTATTAATTACTGATATGCTAGTTATGACATCAAAAAATCTGTTTTAAAATAATCACCAAGAGTATTTTGGATGTCTTCCTTCTCTTATTGCCTAAATGCTCTAATACACATAAACTCATAAGTTTAAGTTTTAATGTTTATTAAACGCGTATGTTACTTGTAGGGTGAATGGTTTAAGGGCATAATTCTAAGAAAAATTGTATTGTTTATACTGAGGTTTTCCCTATTGGAATGGAAAAAAAACATATGCCTTTTAAATTTTAATTATGGTTTGAAAGTATAATGATCCCTACATATTACATAAATAAAATCATAATACATTGGCTTTATCTTTTTAAACTAAATGGATCATACCTTACACAAACTGAAAAAAACAAATAAAAAAAAACTTTAAATCTAGAATACTTAATAAATTCATTATTTACTATGTATACATATTCATTAAAATCTTATAAATATACAAATATCACATTTTATCGCATTTAAGCGGGCAATTTTTTGTATTATGTACAGTCTAAATAATGTAATAAATACATCTCACTATCAAGTGCATACTTCTTTCAGTAAAATATAAATTGAATATTGAATAAATTCAAATTGAAGGGGTTCACTGAAGGCTAGTGGCTTATTATAATAGCAGTCTATGCTATTAGCAGCAAATTTAAACTGTTTGCATTGTTTATTAATAACTTTAATACTATTAAAAGAAAAACAATTTTTATACTTTTTTTTTTTTAACACGGGGACATAAATAAGGATACAAAATTATAGACATTTCTCATATTAATTACTGGAAGTATTGAAATATGTAGAATTAAATGTAGATCACAGTCATTAATAGTTTTTCTTAAATAAGGAAAAATTCTGGTCCAACCCAGGAACCACACTTTGGAAAATTTTCTGGAGTGGGTGGAAAGTCTTGTCTTTCACCAACTTTGATTACCACATCCAATCCTCTCGCCCACTCTGAGGAATTCTGTTCATGGAGTAGCCAATAACCTATTAGAAAATTGTTATTAGTCATAATTTTCAAAATATCAACAAAATTTTACTATTTTTTCATTATTAAACTTTTTTATTTATTTTTATTAAACTTTTATTTATTTATTACATTCTGTTAAATAAAACATTTTGTAATTTGATCACAATGAAGTAAAAATTACATTCGATGTCAATCACATGAGGAGAGAAGGTGACCAATGACACCACTCTCAAATATTAGTAAACTGTGGGTAATATTAAAACATTTTTTTTTAAAGAGTTAAATGTATTTTCATGTTTTGAAATTTTCTAAAACTTTTTTTTTTTAAACTTGTGAATATAGAATGCAATAAATATTCCAAGTTAAAAAGAAACGTTAAAAAAGAATGCTATTGAGACTTTTCTTTTGAATTAAACAAATATTTATATATATATACACATATACACTTATACTCTAATAATAATTGAATAAAAAAACCTTCATCGATGGATTATATATATATCAAAACATCAAATTTTTTTCTAGATACAATTCACTCATCAATTTTAGTGCCTAAAATAAATTTTCACTATTCTACTTATTGTTCAGAAAAATAGAAACTGAATGCTGTTTACCTTGAATTACAATTTTTATTGTTTGCAGATCATGTGTTTTGTGTACTTGAGTCGGTGTTCTTTTTTTATTTATTCACGTATTGTTAGCAATATTTAAAAAAAAAAAAAACAGTCTTACATGAAGAATAAGAAAAGTTTTAGACTTATCATTTATTAATTATTTTTAACTAGTTTTACAAATTTGTAGCAAAAAAGTCTGGAGGGTAAGCTAATTAAAAAAAAATTTAACAAGCCTGGCAGGAATGCACCTGTAAAGACCCCACTGCCATTTTTCTTTGTTGATCTGGAGCCCAAAAGAAATGTGGAAGAAATATACAATGTATCATCTGCCATTGCAAAATACGGGTAGAGAAGCACCATCCTCGCAGGGACATTGTTCGGTGCCACAAATTTCAGCAGTACGGGCACACAAAGAACTTACTGTGAGTATGGAGCCCGATATGTTAAGTGTGGAGGGGCACACATCACAGTTGACCATCAGAAGTCTCGCAGTACACCTGCTGTCTGTGCTCTCTAATAGAAAAATCATCCCGCCAATTATAAAGATTTGCCAGATTTACAAAGATCTAAAGCAACAGACTCCAGCCCACTCCTACAAAAAGTGCAGTACCTTCAGCTCGAAGACCTACACCACCCCCTGCCAAAAAAAGTGTACTCAGGATTATCTTGGCCCCGGGTGACCCAGCCAATTCAAGAGCAACCTAGTCAAGAGGAACCTCTTTCACAACAGCAGCCTATCAGAAGGGCGCGACCTACCATCTCTCATGTTCCTCTTCCGCCACCAGCATTTAATGACCTCCAAGCCATTCTTTAGTTTTTCTTATCCGAATTTCGTATCTTCATCACTCCTTTTATAAACCTCCTGACAAAAGTAGTCACAAATATGACTTCTTCAACAATGAAATGAATCCACTCCCTCCATGATCCTTTTCCATCCTCTTTTGGAATGCTAATGGCATTCAAACTCATATAAATGAACTGAAACTGACTCTAGAAGACAAGAGATATAGACGCACTTCTACTTACTGGAACACAACTAAGAAAGAATTTTTGTATACCAGGAGACAATACCGAACTGATCACCCAGACAGAGAAGCTCATGGTGGAACTGCGCTCCTTGTTCACACTTCCCATACTCATTATTTAATACCTTCAACTACCACAGATTCTCTTTAATCTACTTCAGGTTTCATCCAAACTTCCACATCTCCAATTGTCCTATCTGCAGTGTACTGCCCTCCTAACAAATCCCTCAAATCAGCTCCAAGAACACTTTAAATCCTTAGGTCTCCATTTTCTCTCCCGCGGAGATTATAATTCGACTAGCAGTGGGGCTCGAGAATGACCAACTCCTGTGACTGTGCTCTTTATGACGCTGTTTCCTCTCGCAATGTTTCTACTTTAAGTCCGTCTTCTCCTACCTATTGGCCCACTGATGTAAACCATCTTCCTGATATCCTAGATTTCTTCATTTGTAAAAATTGTATTCCCTTCAATCACTCCCAAAAACATTAAATGGACTTTCCTCTGACCACAACCCTGTCCTCCTTACACTGTCACTCACACCCATCCCTAGACAATTGCCAGCAACCTTAATAAATGGTCCCATGACTGGCCATTTTTAGAACTCTGCTTGTCCTTTGAATCTCCTAGAAAACCTCTGAAGAAATGGATGGTGGTGTTCAGTTCTTTACTGTTAAGATTCAGCAATGCCTTTGGAAGGAAAACAAAATCCACCACCACCCACTACACTGTAAATTCAGCTGAGCCTCTCCCTGATTGCATTAATAACCTCATACTGGCTAAGCGCCAGATCGTAGGGAATTCAACCAGCTGTCCCGTCTCATAATACAAAAACTAGGTGCTTTATGAAATAAGGCATTTAATGCCCACCTGTTTAGCCTCTCTGCAGCTGACAAATCCCTCTGGACTGCTACTCGCAGGATTCTAAAATATCATGAACCTTCTGCCCCCCTGTGTCGAGAAAATGGTTCCTGGGCCTCATCTTTGTCATAAGATCCAAATCTTTGCCCAGCATCTAAAGCAAACATTTACTCCTCATCCATATCCTAATAATTTGTCCATTATTGGATTATTGCAGAGGTTGAGGAGTCACTGGACACACCATTACCAAAGTCCTTACCGATTAAGGCAATAACACCTAATGAGGTCAAGTATATTATTAACCATCTGCCTAGGCTCAAAGCACCCGGCTATGACCTTATCACCGGGCTAATACTTCGAAATCTACCCCAAAAAGCAATTGTCTTCCTGATTTACATTTATAATTGTGTCCTTCCTACCACCCACTTTCCACTTCTCTAGAAATTTTCTGAAATAATCCTGTTTCACAAACCCGGTAAACCTGTTTCTAACACATTATCCTATCAACCAATTAGCTGTCATTTCCAAGGTATTTAAGAAATTTCTTCTAAAACAAATGACACCTATTATAACTTCCTTAAATCTTTCTAATTATCAATTTGGCTCCCGATCCCATCATTCTACTGTCCAACAGGTGTTTCGTGATGTAGATTTCATTTCCTCTTCCCCCGAGCAAAAATAATTTTGTCCTGATGCATTCTTAGATGTCATATAATCTAAAGTCCATATTTCCATGCACCATTTACCTAATCCTGAAATCTTACCTTTTTAACCATTTCTTTAGGGTCCGGCAAGGATCAGATTTCTATGATCACTTCCATGTGAAAGCAGGAGTTCCACAGGGGAGTGTGCTTGGAGCCTTCTTCCCAGATGACAAAGAGATCCTCTCCTCTCATCCTGACTTCAAAACTGCTCCACAAAGCAACATTTCACAAAACCACCTTGATGCTATTCAGCAGTGATGCAGCAAATGGAGAATTAAAATAAATGAGTCAAAATGCAAGCAGGTAAATTTTTAGCTAAGAAAAGATTCTCCTAATAATGCTACATAGAATAACATACCTATACCTCTCTCCGATTCAGTCCGCTACCTTGGGTTCCACCTTGACTCACGACTAAACTGGAGTGAACAAATTAAAATCAAATAACAAGAACTCAGCAGATGCCATGGACTCTTATACTGCCTCACAAGTAGGCGCTCACAAATCACAATAGAAAACAAACTGATCCTCTACAAGACCATAATACAACCAATCTGGACCTACGGTGCTGAACTGTGGGGTGTCACTAAGCCTTCCAATATCCAATAAATACAATCCTTTCAGTCCAAAATGCTCAGAATAATTGCTAACGCTCTATATTATGTGTACTCTACCCTTCATCACTTTAATATTCCTTTCGCCCAAGAGCTAATCTCCACCTGCTTCAAGCTCTTCCAAAGTAAACTCCAATTTCATCCTAATCCACATGCACAATCTCTATCATCGGACTCCAATCCTTACAATCCTCCCCGGCGACTTAAAAGGAGATGGCCTCGTGCCCTCCTGGGCCTTAATGCCTAAACTTATTAGGAGTGTGGTCGATGGGCCCCTTCTCCATGCACACAGTGATGTTCACTTATTTATTTTATTATTATTTTAAAAGCCACATGCTGAATTTCATTTTGATAAACATCTGATTCTAGGCCGTTAAATGAATATTCAGGTATTGGGGTCCTGCACTCATAATGGTCAAGTTTCGCTGCGAACTCTTTAAGTATTCAAATGGAGAGTTTTTTTGACACTAGATATTATTATTAGATGGTTTTTTGGAGGGGTTCGGTCAATATAAATTTTTTAAAAAATACAAATTTTCAACAATATGTATTTTTTAAATTATCTACCAACGTTTTTGGATTATATTGTAAGCCATCTTCACGACTGTTGAAATNTGTCCATGTAAATGAAATACATGTTCATCATTGTCAGAGCTGAAATCTAAAATAAAAATGAAAAAAAAAAATCATATTATTCAATATAAATATAAATAAGTAATTAACATTCAAATGTAGGTGATTTTTTATTAAGATTCTAATTTAAATTATTTAGGTGCCGTTGTGCTGTACTCTGAAGTGGGTGTGTAGGAATAACACCTTCTTGCCTAAGGTGTGTGAATTTTGTAATGTTCTCGAGATGAAGATGAGTAATAGGTCTGAATAAAAAAAATTGTTTGTCCCCATTCAACCTTATGTTTAAAAGATTATGAGTGCCAAAAACGTAAAGTACTGTGTAATATAAAACAATAACCGTGTTGGTATTATGGGTGTGAGAAGAACCAGAAAGCATGGCTGCTTCAAATGGACAGCTATTACTCACTAACCTACAGGATAACCAGAATTTAATAACTCGAAATTCAGAACTAATTTTGGAAGATAAGCAATTGCTTATTAATTAATTAATTGAAATGGTTGAAAAAAAATCAAAAGGCCCAACTTATGAAACAGGGAAAAAGGAATTTCTAAGTAAAGATGCAAAAGCTAAGTCTTTTATAGGGCAGTGTCTCTCAGACAAATATCTTGACCAAGTAAAAGATTTAGCTCGTGCTATGACATGATAATAGCTTTAGAAGCTATATTTGAGAGAAAAACTTTATTCAAATGGAGAGTTTTGGATATTATTATTATTAGATGTTTTTTTTTGTTGGGGTTCAGTCAAGGTAGAAGACTGAACCCTACCTTGACCGAACCCCACCCCCCAAAAAAACCATCTAATAATAAACTTTATTATTACTCTCTACAATATAATCCTCATGAAAAACTAGAAAGTCACTTTCTGAAGTTCAATGAAGTAATTAAGGAATTAGAAAATGCCTGATAGAAATAAGACCTAATATTGACAATGAGAAATAATTTTAGTACAGTGATTACAGTTATGAGGCATCTGTACAGTCAGCTGTAGGAAAGTGCTTCTCAGTCACATCATTTGTAAATGTGCTATGTTGCTTTAGAAGATCTCTAATCAGTAAATCAAGCTATTCACATTGTTATCATGTTGCGACATTTGAAAAAAAATAAGCTCTATAACATTTTTATGAAAGATTTTTATTAAAGAATAAATTTACAAATGTATCTACGATGAGCGAACTCTGGGGAAGCACTTTCTTCCTGGTCAGTTTGGAAGAGCAAACTTCATAAGTTATACCTTTAACTCACATTGTTCTCTCCACCTTGTAGATTAAATTTACTCTTATTTGTATCAATCTTTAATAAATGATGGGAAATTTGTATAGATTACACTGCTCCAACATGACACACTTTTTTATTTTATCCAGGAATAGTCAACTGGTAAAGTCCTTCACTAAAATCCTCTTATTTAAAGGGGAGCTGCATATTAAAAAATAATTCCACTACAGGTATTACCCTTGTATACCGTCATATATTGACACCCTATGTTTTGGTATCTAATTCATATAAATAAATAAAAAATTGGTTGTTTTATGTTTTATTTTATTTTCTCATTGACTTTCAGATTATTTTACAATAATAGAATTTCAGTATTGAATAAAAATTTTATATTTTGATAAATTTGAGTAGGAATCGTCTAAAAATATCAAATTATCTATAATCATGTACAATAGTATGTTCATATCTGTGATGATGTAAAAATAATTACATTTCATCTAAGAAACTCTTCAAAAGCATCTTATAATTAAAATTTTGTATCTAAGTGATTTTCTATGATAGACACCAATAGTTATTACAACAATTTTCTCTGGGTTTCTTTCGATGACAAAAGCCAAGGCATCTTGTCATGCAAACTTTTTATAATATGGGAGAGGTCAAAAAGTTCTCAACCTGACCCAGAAAAGAATGAAAACAAATATATATTATTTTTCATTATAATTTTCCTTATTACCTATACACTTATTACATCTATTTATCATTTTTTCTAAACCCCTCAAATTATAATTTGTTGTACAACAATAGCCTCTTTAATTTTATCTTCATCCTCAAATTACCTTCCCTTGAGGTCCTTTTTGAGATTGAAGGACAGAAAGTAATCACTGGGGACTAATCTGGGTTGTAAATCAAAGCCCAAGGTGTCAATCGTAGTCATCACTTTATGAGAGGCGTGCAAGTGGCAATACAAAAGCAAGTGCAAACTGATAAAATAAAAATTATTATAAGTACTAAGCAAGAAATGGCAGGATTATGAAAATTTTTGTGAGCATAACTTCTGATTAAATAAACATGATTAAATATAAGTTCTTTATCTTAATCCCCTCCTCCAGAGGCTGAGAACTTTTTAACCTCCCCTCATATTTTACTGTGAATCATAATTTATGATATTTTTCTGATTAAAAAAATTAGCTAAAGAATCAATAAGAGCTGAAAAAAAAGTTTATTTATTAGATTAGATAGTTGAATAATTTTGAGAAAGAAACAGTCATCTAAGCAGCCAAGTGACCTGCTAGGTCAATTCAGAAATAATACTAGCTATTTATTCCAAGAATCAAAGATGATTGAACTAAGCTTTTTTCATTTGCTATACATTAATAATTTTCTGGTCCTTAACAATGACTTTTTTGTAGACTATTATTGTAGAAATTTTAGTTTAAGAACCAGATTTAACTCTACATTTGATATTCCAGTTTAAAATTTAACCAAAAAAATCTAAAATATTTAACATTGGTGAAAAAAGACCTTTAAAAAATTTGTAACTTACTGATTTTAACCCTGGTAAATTGAAGTTATTACTGTTAAGAACTGATTTTGGATTTTATCTAGTGTAAAAAACAAAATAAATAAAAAATCAAAAGTAGGACGTTATACATAATACATAAAGTATTTAATGAAATTGGATTCCAATTTTTTAAATACTACTACTCCCAATTGTGCCGGATTTCTTTCTTACATTTCTCATTCATGAGCCATACTGATCTGACTTGTGATTATCTCTGATAGTTAATTATTAATATTCTGCTGCTACATAAACTGTCAGAAGTTTACCAACCAAAGCTCATTCTAGTATTTTTAGAAGGAACTCATTCTTTAAATCCCTAGACTCTATGATTGCTTATTAGTAATTATAAGAGAATAAGTTATTCTAAAATTAAATTGTAACAGAATATAAATTTAAATTATTATTCACTTTATTTTAAATTTTCACTCTTAAGATTAATTTATATAAATATTTAAAATCAAACTTAGCTATATTTAACATAATTTGACAATATTAATTTAATTAAAATATAACTATGTCATTCACATCGTTCTATAAAATAACGCTGTGTTACTCTTACCTTGATTGATCAAAACTATTTCAACTGCAGCATGAAGTGGTATATTTATAACATGAGTACATTCACAAAGTGAATTGGATTCTTGGAATTCTTGAGTATGACTTTCACTACAGACTACATTTTCACTTCCTTCACCCTGACTCAGAAGTGGGGATGGTGGGAAGAGGAATGTGATATTGTTTAGCCGAGGCCTCAGTTCCCCTGTACAAAAATCATTTAATTACTTAAATATTTTAAATGTAAATATTTTAATTACTTACTTGTAAATTCCTTGCCCTTACCTAAGTGTACTATATTTCTTTGTAATATATCTAAGAGCTCAATAAGTATCAAGGGGGATTAATTCATTCAATTTCAAGAATATTAAAAGTTTCTCCTTCTGCGAGCCTTAACTACTCATTTTTACTTTTTACCAACATTTTAAATAACATTATTTCTACTTCAGTTATTAAGAATTTGAAACAATTTGCAATATGCCTTTTCTGCTAAGGAGGTGACGATAGTAAAATCTTATAATAATAACAATAATCAATCTCTAGCATTCTTCAATGGGAATAGCATTACATATTTTATGCAAGAATTTGGATAAATGATCGCACTTGATTAATACATTTTTTAAAGGGGCCATTCTTTCAGGTAGTAGCAAACAATTAATGCATTTGCACATACAAATTTACCACACTAAAAGGTATAAAGTGAATAGATATATTTAAATGGAAGTTACTTCAATATGTTTTATTCCAAAGATTGGCATAGTTGGTTCCATAACTAAAAAACAGTCAACAGAAATTTTTTTAATGTTAAAAAAAATTTACATTTTCATCATGATACAATAACACTGAACAACAAAGTTTTTGTTTCGGGCTTGAAATTAGCTGATTTTAATGTATTTCCACGTGTTAAAACCGAAAATGACCATAAAAATTATATATTAGCTCTTGTTTTCAAGACATAGTATCATTCTATTATATATATATTGAGTTTTCAACAAATGAAATATTTCATCACCAACAGTTGGTACACATGTTTGTTTACATAACACCCCTCTCATCAGCTGTTCATAAGTAGTAAACATAACCTTTGCGAGTTTGTCAATTGTACGCACGTGGTTGCTATTGAAATTATCGTGTGAAGTTGATTTTTAAATTAATTTAAGTGCTGATCTGAAATGCCTCGAAAGTGTGTGAATTCTGTCGATAGCTTTTGCTATATATGTGGTGAAATAACATTTAAGGCTCAGAAACGTAAAATGTCACCTATCATTAAGACTGCCTATGAACATTATTTTGGTGTAAAAGTTGGGGACCAAGATAAATCATGGGCTCCTCATATATGTTGTAATTCTTGTTCCGTCATATTGCGAGAGTGGCTGAAAAATAACAAGCGGGCAATGGCTTTTGCAGTACCTATGGTTTGGCGTGAGCCTACCAATCATACAGACGACTGTTATTTCTGCTTAACTCCTCCCATTAAGCAAGGTTTATCTATGAAGAAAAGAGGAACGGTGAAATACCCTAATCTCCCATCTGCTCTTCGGCCTGTACCACACTCAGACAATTTGCCAGTCCCTTCTCCACCCCAAAACTATGAAATTTTAGAGGAAAGTGATGAAGTCTGTTTACAAGAAGCAACCCATCCTTCTACATCCTATGACCCTGATTTTGATGTAAGCGATAGGTCTAGTGATCCGCACAGAATTAGTCAAGCAGAGTTGAGTGACCTTATAAGAGATCTTGGCTTGTCTAAGGAAAAGGCTGAGCTGTTAGGGTCAAGACTACAACAGTGGAATCTTCTAAAACATGATGTGAAAATATCTCAGTACAGACAGCTCAGTACAGGATGCTCCAGAAGTGTTTTATAAAAGACAAGCTAAACGACAGCGATCTTACAATACATCGGATTGACTTAATTGAAATTTGGTGGTACAAACCTCTTTTATTTGTCAAAACACTAAGAATAATTTTTTTTTTAATCAATTTTGTACTTAAAATATTCTAAAAGAAACATAACAATATTGTTTTTTGTACTTTCACTTTTCACGTATAGTATAACTACTCTTTAAGATTAAGTGCTGTATATCTCAAAAACCAGAGCTAATAAAAATTTTTCAATGTTATTTTCGTTTTTATCACCCCAAAATTAGTAGAAACAGACTAATTTAGTGTAGGAAACATTCAAAAAATATTTTTTTGTTGTGCAGTGTTATTTAAGCAATATGAATTTCTCTTTGAGATGATAAAATTACTAAAACTACAACACACTTTTCAATGAAAATTGCTTTATGATACACCCTTTGCGCCACAAGGGGGCAACTATTAAAATAGTTTCATTTCATTTATGACCAACAACCATGTAAAGAAAAAAAATACTAAACCAACAAAACACTTCTCAATGAAATTAGCTATTTGACACACCTATTGATTCATAATTGGTTCACCAATTAAATTCCATATATGATTATCATGCTAACAAAAAAAAAGTAATTTCCTTGACCAAACCCCAACAAATTCTCTACTAATAATCACTATGGTCAAAAACTCTCCATTTGAACTTATATTATTTATTATTAACATTTAAAAAAATTAAAGAAAAATTAATTGTAAAATCTAATTCTAAAACATTTATAATCCTTTTCTTTCTTTTTTAAACACATATTAAGAAAGATATTTAAGAATTTAGGTTAGGGATGAGAGGGTCTTCTTATTTTGAAAATGTTGACTCCACCACATTTAGTAATCAAGATTTTCACTGAAAATCCTTGAAAGAATTAATTTGGGTTGAAATTAAAGAGGAAAAGGAGGAGGTGGAGAGGGGGGGGGGTTAAGGGAGACCAAAATTTATAATCATATATAATATCTTCATTGTTATTTAGTTAAAGAAAAGTTTTAAAAACTTAATAGATATAAAATGCAATTTTTAACATTTTTGTTTCATTTCCATGAAAAACTCAGCAGTCAATATGCTGCAAATGTTTATAAAGAATAAATTAATAAATAGCTAAATAGCTATGATGGTTGAGCCCTTCCTACACTCTTACCTTACCGGTCCATCTAGAACAAACTTTAGAGAGCATGCCATTTATCATTATGTCATTTATCGTTCTCTTCAGTTTGTTAATTTTGATTTCCTTATACATTCTTATTTATACCCATCTTTAATAAAACATGAGAATTTCACAGCTACTGAGTGATAATTATTTTTTGAAACTCCAATTCCATTTTGTTACTATAAACTAAATATTATGCCCATTGCATAAAAAAAAATTTTTTATTTACATTTGAATTTTTTTCTTTCATTAATAACGAACTCAGATTTTTTTTTACATTTACAAGCTGCACGCTAAATTAGGCGATAAGAAAAACTGAAAACTATGGCCTGTAAAGCATTGGCAATACAATTTTTGTGATTATTATTTTTGATAAATAGAATTGGAGAAAATATTAAATACATTTTTAAAATTTTTCCTGTCCTGAGAACAATCTCAAGAGCTATATTTCTTCAGAATTCACTAAAAAGCTCTTAGAGGGACTTATATTCACACTGGTATCACTTTTGAAAAATTTCAACATACCTTTACCAATGGTACATTAGAGGTACTAAAAATATGGTCAGTTAAAATTGATACTTCTACAGAAAATGAACAGTTGCGGCTGCGCTATATATATAATAAATAAGAACAGGAGGAAGAAAGAGTCTAGTGGTGTTCACACAGTTTTTTGTGTGTTACAAAAAAGAAAAAATTACAATGAGTCAAATTTTTGGGAAGACTTCTCTTCCTTCATCAGTGAGGATTGAAGAGAATCTCTCTTAAAATTTTAAAGATTTTTCGGTTCATGCATCTTTCTTAAACAATTCACTCACTGTAGTCCTTCTTAACTTTTTTCATACTAATAGTATCTATCCCAACACCTTGAAAAATATTTTTATTTGAAATTCTCAGTTTGATATTGACCCAACCTGTTCAAGCTAGTATGTGGGTCAACATGTCATGTCGATTATTTGAGGCATTTTTCTTAAGGTTTGTACTAACGAACCAGGGAATAGACTCAAGAATATCACAGTTTTGTAATAATGACTGATAAAAAATATACCTCCAAAGAAATTTTTTTTACTGATTAATATGTTTAATAGCCTTAAGAATCTAGTTAAACAATAAAATAATCCTCCCTGTAAGATTTTCCAGATTGCTAAAACACTAAATACAATTCTTTCAGGAACAGAAGTCAGGAACAACGTTCAGTAAATAATCCATGAATTAATAAAAAACCATGTTCAGAATATAATATGAGTTCAAATATTATGTATAAAAAAAAAATCTCATTACACCTTTTGATATAAAATATGCAAAGAAAAAAATCATTAATTTTCCTTCACCAAATAAACTTTGGGAAAATAATACATAACCATGATTAATTACTTATCAATAATATTGCTTCCAAAATATGAAAATTTTATAGCCTTATAAAAGAAATATTATTGGTATACTAAAAGGATTTATTTCACTATAAAATATTTCTCGTCTCTATGAATACATTAACTGCTAATATTACTAAATTTACTTACTAATCCCAGAAGATCCAGCAGCCAATTCAATGTAATCAAATAGTAAATAAATTGTATTATCTAAATGCTTCATTTTCAGTTCAGAAGGAAGCTTCTTCAAAGACTTAACATCCGGTAGACAAATTATATCAGATGGACTTTTATTGCATTGTTCTTCAGTGATTGTACTTAAAAGCTGAAAATTATTTTAGTCATTAGATTAAATGTATAATTATGCTTAATGTTATCATAATGACTACTACCTATGTTAAGGTTCTATGCAAAATAAAAATTAATCAGCTAAAGCTATTCTTAATATTAAACTTGGGATTATCTGAAGAATTTAAGATAACATTTACATCCTATTAAAAGAAAATAGTACAGGTTATTAGAAAATTATATTATAAAATTAGTGGAAAACATTTTTTTCAGATAACAAATTAAGAAGAAATCATAAGAATTCCTGAAGTAAAAAAAAATTAATGAAGCCCTAAAAATAATTATGAGTGCTATAGAAACCTGTTAATATAGAATTGGTACAAAATATAAATATTCTCTTATTATAATTGTATAATATTCCCTTATTAAATAATTTTTAAAATAGCAAAATATTTTAAACTAGTCTCACTATCATACCATCTATTCTCCGTCTTCATTGGTTTCTGCAAACCATCCTCCACCAGCAAAACCAATGAAGACGGAGAATAGAAGGTATGATAGTTCTATATTCATTGGTAGTGAAAATAACCTTTTAGATTATTTAGTCTCACTATGTTCACAAGAATAATTTATGTGCCATTTAAACCTCTACTAAAAATAATTTTCCCCATATTAAATATATGTTTAGAATTGTAAGTGGAAAAATAGAATGTAGTTAAAAAGAAAACTCAACAATCGGTCTAAATTAAAAAAAAAAAAAAAAAAGAAAAGAAAGTATTTGGTAGTAATTAAATAGTATTTATAATGATGCTGACCATCATTTTATAAAGCCAAAAATTAAAAAAAAAAATCCTTTTTATCTCAAAGAAAATTAGTTTCAATGCTTACATGGTTTTAATTAATCTTAAGAGTATTATACGCTATGGCTAAACTTAACCAACTGTTAAAGAGAAACCAATCACCATTCATGAATTCAATAACCTTTGTTGTTTTAATAGGCTGTAGTTGAGGCAAACCAAGGATTGGTTGGTTTTCATCAGATGTTTTATTGTATACAAGTTTTCCCAATCCTTGTGCTTTTGTGCAGTTAGATTCTATAATTAGAGGGTATGATTTGATTTTGTTTGAAGCTTCTAGTATGAAATCCAGCCTCTCACCTGAAAAAATATGAAAAAACAATGTTCAAAATAAGATTAAAAACTATGAACATTAGGATGAAAAACTATGAATGTTAAACTAGTAAGGATTCTTTCCAAAATAAAGCAAAGCTTTGTGAAGTTCTGAATTATGCTTTTTAACAGATTTCCTGAAATCATGTTGTGACTTTCAAAATTTGTAAAAATATCTTTATCATTCCTAATAAGGAAATGCTAAAAATATAGTCCAATCAAGAAGAAAAAAAAAATAAATAAATAAAAAATACCAGATTACAAATCTAAATATATGTATGTGTGTGTGTGATAATGATAGGAAAAATCTCAGAGGNATATATATATATATATAAGAGGTACGTCCAAAAAATAAGTTCCGTTTCAATTTATCTCCTCTGCAGCACTGAGATCCCAGTTCCCCATAAGCGTGGTAGACACTCTGTATCAAGGAGAAGAACCATGCACCATTTTGAGATCAGTGTCAGCCATGTACGCTTTGTTGTGCTTGTTTACAATGTCGGAGTTGATTGAAAATCCCAGGTAGAGGGTGAGAGGGTTCTGCAAGGAACGAAACATACATGAATCTGAAGGGGGAAGGTCCAGGCTGTATGGTATATAAATCAAAACTCCAAGAGAGCTGTCTCAATTTTTTCCAATTCACTAAACATTTTTATGATCTAGGGTTGTTGTGATGGATAACTGTACATTTTCAAGTAATCTATTCTGGCTCTTTTTTTTTCCAATTGTCTGCTTCAATCACTTCAATCAATTTGCCTACAGCTCCTATAAGATATCAATTTCTACTACTAATTTTACCATAGAAAAATTGTTTTGATAATAGTTGGGAGTAAATCTTGAACACAAACATGATTAAACATATTTATACATACGTAGATATAACGATTTAACTGTCACAACTATTATTAGTTAAATTCATTCATTCAAATTAATTTCAGAACATAGCAGTAAAATAAATATTAATAATCTACTATTAGTTGAATAAATAATTAACATATTAAAAATAACAGTATATGAACAATACAGAGTATGCTTAATTCACAAAAGAAAAAATAATATGCCAAAACAACTTAAATAGTATACTATTTGAATTATTTAATTTACCCTTCTTTTCCAGGCCATAGAAGTCTAGTAGGCCAAGAAGGGTTAAGGAAAATTTATCACACCAGTTCATGGCTGGACATTCATGACCTGTCAAATTACCTCTGGATCACAACAATTCACCACCAGCGTTTCATCACTGGTAAGTCCACCAACACTGCAATTCACCCCAATATAGTTGTCATCACAATTGACAATTTGTCAACAGCATCCTGAACATTCATATCCCAATCCTACATTATTGAGTTAATTATCAGCTTCATTAAATCTTTTTAAATAATGCTGGTTGCCTTTAAATGCATTCTTAATTGAGGCAATAGGCAATTAAATAAATGTGAAACATAGTTCACTTTTAATTTAAATAAAATTAATTTTCTCACCTTGTGCTAACTTGAAAATAGATGTTTTTATTGGCTCAATGTGCCTACCATCTAACGAAATCACAGTCATTTGGTGTTCATAAATGTAGAAGTAGAAAGAGCAACCACTGCCTCCTCCATGAGCTACTCGGAATCTATACCTTAATCCTTTATTCACATAAAACTCTGGCATCAAATCTTCCTGCACAAACAAAAAAAAAAAAAAAAAATAGTAATGAAAAATTTACTTTGTTAAATGATTCGATTTAAAAAAAAATGATTTCTAATTTATAACATATATTAATTACAATGCATAATTAAAATTTTATTTGTCTAATTACACATACATATGCATGCACACACACACACACTTAAAATTTTATTGGGTAAAAGTAAAATAAAGGACATGGTCAACCTAATCAAGAGGCCAATAAGGCTAACAATGAACAAATTGAGACCAAACAGGTGAGTGAAATTGATCTCAACCTCTTAGAGCGCAAGAAAACTTTAACTATAACAGATCACAACATTCATTATGCCCTGGACATAAAAATAAACTAACTCTCAGACAATAAAATGGCCAAAGAAGGGAAATAAAATTGTATTTGACAAAAGTGGGGGGAAGGTTTTTTAAGATATGTGGAGGACAGATTGCCTTGGCCTCTCTTGATATGGTATTTATAAGTCGAATACAATGACAGTTGAAGAATAAAAATATGTTAAAATATGCTGTTAGGAGCCCAAAAGAATTGTGGTGTCGGCGCTTAGGCCACGTAAGTACGAAGAATATGTACCTTTTAAAAGACATGGCGAATGGAGTCCACAGTTTAATGACTTCTGGTACAAAATATGAAATATACATATTTGGCAAACAAGCTTGCTAAGCATTTAAGAAGAGTAAGTTTCAAGCTGAAAAGCCCCTGGAGCTTGTATCTACTGATCTGTGTGGTCCTATGGAAACTGTGTTCAACTGGTGAAAGTAGATGCTTCTTAATATTAGTGGATGATTATTAGAGGTTCACTGTATTGTATTTAATTTTTGAAGATCAGGTCGGCCAAAACCTCAAATTTCTTCATTCTGATAATGGTAAAGAATATATCAATAATGAATTCTTCAATATCCTCTCGAGGTATCTGGCACCAGACAACAGTTCCATACAAGCTCAAATAATAGGCTCATTGTTTGCTTTAGGATTCTGGTCTCCCTAAGACACATTGGGCAGAAGCTGTATCGATGGCTGTACATTTAAATAACAGAAGTTCATCAAAACCTATCAATGGTATGACGCCTTATGAAACCTGGTTTAAGAGGAAACCTAAGCTCCGCTATCTTTCGGAGTGTTTGTGAAGCAATGACACACATCCCTAAAGAAAACTAAAGTAACTTGATTCTGTTTACCAGAAACTGATACTTGTAGGATATTGAAATTATAAGAAAGACTATAGACTTATGGATTCTATTACCAATTCTTTTACCAAAAAAGTCACTGTAAGTAGGGAGCATTTTTTCTTGAAGAAGTGATTGAGCCTGAATGTGTCAATAATAAAATATCCTTGGTTAATAACTTGGAAAGGAATGAAGACACCAGAATTATTAAACCAGAAGAAGAGGATTTTTTTTTTTTTTTTTTTGGATTTACTAATGAGGAGATTACTGAATTGTACAAGCAACCAGTAAAGCCTGGATATCCCAACTAGTGTCATCGATAGGAGAAGAAGGTCCATCAAAATGAAACTGAGTAACCATTCTACACTGGGAAAGCCAAACAAGTATTTGTTCTAGGCTGTTGCAGATGACCCTTTGAACTTCAAGGAAGTAGTAGAGTCACCTAATTTTGAGGCAATTAAATACTGTATTACAAGTTAAAAATGAGCTCATTTATCAGTCCTTAGAAAACTGACAATGTTTAAAAATATACTCCAAACAAAATTTTATACTTTCTAGAAAATTATTTGTTATCCAAACTACTGTTTATCAATTTAGAGTTATCCAAGATTTTTTAAATCTTTTTCTGGACTTCTAAATTCCTTGATCAGTCTAGATTACTACATTAATGACCTTTAATTGCAGAGGTTGAATTAAACAGTTGAGAAATTATAATAAGCTTAACTTTTATAGGTAGACGTATGCAATTTTTTTTAAACTTAAGCTTTTACCAAAAGGAGGAAACTACTCCAAATCTTATAATTTATATCATAGAAGGAGGACGGCAGATTGCCCCTACCTCGATGAACTTAAGTAGCTGAAAGGGTAATATAAAAATATGTAGCTAACACTTAATAATACAAAAATAAATAGATCATAGTAGTTTTTTTAGCTGTTATAAATCATTTATGCTAAAATATTGAAAAAAAAAGTACCATTACATTTTTATTTAAAGAAACCATTTTAAACATTACTTTAGAGTTATTTCTAAATATTTATAGAAACTGGTACATAATAAATTTTTAAACTTTAATAACATAAAAATTTAATTCAATTTAAAAAAATATTTTCAATGATGGATGATCTTTTAAAAATATATTATTGTTGAAAATTTTCTTTCTCCAGACAAATGAGTTGCAGGGGAACCATGTATGACTAAAACTAATTTAAATAATGCTGGATTTTTTTCTCCAGTAGGATTTGAACTGATAATTAAGTCAGTGCAGACTTAATCATACATCTCAACATCTGAACCTACCACTCTCACTCTGAGGAGGAACTAAAAGTAGAAACTTTGACTGATGAGTTCTCTCTTTATTTTTTAAATTTTGGATATTCTTTTTTTGTTTTTTAAGTAACTCTTAGCTACAAATATTTCAATATAAGTAAATTTTACATTTATCGTTGGGTCAAGAAAAATTAAAGAAATTGCAAGTTTTTTAAATTATAATTGGATTTTCGTCTAAGAGGATTCTTGCTTCTAATTTTTTCCCGAGAGCGCCACCCTTCTATTAATAGCCAGTTTCAAATGGAGGAAAACCTTTAAACAGAGGTCTCCTTAGGAGTTGGGACTCCAGAAACTTAAATGTGATATATATATATATATATTATTTTACTGAAAAAAATGTGTCAATTGTTGTCAATTTAGAACACAATCCTCATCACTTTTTCAGTTGTGATCTACTGTTTCAATATCCAAACAGAATCCTTTGTATTTGACAATGATTTATAGCATACATAGAGATGAATTCCACCTCTTAGTTAAATGAAATTCAGTTAAAATTAAATGCAGATTTTTTCGTGTGTAAATTTGAACTGAGCTGAAGAAAAGTTTTTAACCAGTTATTTTAAATACAATATGTATTTTGTCAAAAAACAGAATTGCATTACAATTAATACTTTCCATTTGTCTTCCCTCTTATCATTTTTAGCAAGCAGGTATCTATGTCGTAAAACTATAAACCTATAATCTAGTTAAAGTTATAAAACTTAAACCAAATTGCACCCATTGTCTGTTGATTGTTATATATTTGACTAACATCAATGTACCTGATAAACGTAAAATTTAATTATTAATTAATTATTATTAATTTTTTGCAACACTTCTATTATTAGATTTTCTATACTATGGCATTGAAATAGTTATGTTGTTGCTTAGGTTTTGATGATGATATGTTGTAGCTTAGGTTTTGATGATGATATGTTTTTATTACTTATTCAAATTAGTAGGGATATCTACTTAGCAAAATAATCTTTCCTAAGCATACGTAACAGATTTCATTTTTGATTGTATCAGCTTTTGTATCAATTATTTGTATAAAACTGTGAGGATTTCTTTTTTCACATTTTAACTCTTCATAAAGGTCCAGAATACCATCTCAATTTCATGTTATTAACATGCTATTTCAGATTAGTTGTAATCACCTGGAATATTTTGTTTCATAATATGCATTCATTTTGGCTCTCAGTAGTCTTAAAATTAAACAAATACTGAAAAGCAGTTTTTCTCAGAACCATTTTGTAAATAAGTCACAAATTTAATTGAAACTTAAATAATCAATGGGCTAAAATCTTTGTTTGAGTAATCTAACTCGAATTAAAAATTTGCATGACAATTACCAACTGTTAATTAATTAATTAACCTCACCACTACTGACAATGAAATATTTTACTGGACCTCTTAAATTCATTAGATTTAATGATTATAATAGTCATCTATCATAATTTATTTAGTTTGTTCTTTACTTTTTAACCAAGGAATGCATGAATAAAAGTGTAAAAAAATATTTTTATGATAAGTATATAGATATTTAAAAAGTTAAAACTTAACAGTTAATAAAATGTTTTTTCTTTAACACACTCATAAATGAAATTTATTTTCATCATTTTAAGGTTAACCCAATTGTAAAAAGAAATAGAAAAAATGCAAGATGTTGAAGACTGCATCAATCCCAGTGAAATTTGATGGCACCAGAATCCATTATTTATTATGTTAATATTTTCTAGTTTTTTATAGCTAAAAAAAAAAAAGATTTATTCGTTCTTACCATGCCAGAAGAGATTCCATTTATAAGTATTTTGGTACCCCATTCACTTAGTAATATTACATGAGATTTCTCGTCTTTATCATATAATTGTCTTGTTTCTTCAATTCGATCTGCTTTTCTAACAATCAAAGATCCAAACAAACCATCCAGAAGCTCGTTTCCTAAAAGTTTTAAAATTCCCTCTAAATTACTTATAATTTAAATTTTAGATATGTTTTACAAAATTTGTACTAACAATAATTGACGTCTCTTTCTCTCTCTCTCTCTCTCTTTCTCTCTCTATTTTATTTGTATTCTTTATTTGTATTATTGATAGTGTAATGTATCTTTGATATTGTTATATATAAATTTTATTAGTTGGTTGAACAATACCATTTATTTATAATTAAGGTAAAGTTGTTGTTCTCTTTAGGTGGTAATTAATGCAACTAAAAGTATATAAATATAAACAAATATTCAATTAGTAGTGTCTGTAAGAGAGGACTTCTCGCCCTAAGGCAATAAAGTCTCTCTCTCTCTCTCTCTCTCTCTCTCTCTCTCTCCTGTTTGGCAGGAGCTTAAGGTAAGGCACTTCGGATCGTCAGTTTTCAGGAGGAGAGAGGCGTGCTGTGTAACTTGGAAAATCTTAATAATTTTTTTGTTTCTCCTTCAGTGACAACATCCATTTACCCCTGTCATTTGAAACAAATGAAGCAGTGGATGATATTGTCTAGGAGGAGGTAATGGTGGATGATCTAACTGGTAGTTTAAGTTGTATTAAAAGTGGGGCTGCAGGTGATGATTCTTTTTCAAAGAGGATGATTGAGATGGTTGGAGCAAATTAAGTGCTTGCCCATATAATAAATGCCTCGCTTGAGCAAGGGGTTTTTATTTATCTGTGGAAGTGTGCAATTGTAAGGCCTATTCAGAAGTTAACAAAAGCGAGTGCACCAGAAGATTATAGGCCTGTAGCACTCCTGCCAGTGTGCTCAAAGTTATGGAGAGATTAGTAGCAAGGCAGTTGAGGCAGTTTCTAGAGGATAACGAGATACTAACTCAATGTCAATCAGGATTTTGCTAGTGGCGCAGTACAAGCAGTGCTCTGCATATGGATATTGTTGCAATGGATATAAGGAAGGCTATCGATGATAGGAAGGTGACCGTTTGGGTGTCCCTGGATTTCTCGAGGGCTTTTGACTGTGTCAGTCATCAGCTATTGCTCGGGAAGCTGGGGGACTGTTGGTGTTGGCGAGGATGTATTGTCGTGGATACGTTCTTACCATGCTGACAGGAGGCAGTGAGTAAGGGCAGATGGCCAGACCTCTTCTTGGATGAGGTGTGGATCGATGGGTCCTCAGGGTTCTGTACTGGAACCACTACTGTTTTTGGTCTACATCAATAATATAGTTAGGAGTGTAAAGTATTGTAAATACTTAATTGTTTGACGACGACGTGATGATATGGTACAGTGGATATCCAGATAGTATTACGGGTTGGTTTCAGAGAGTGAATGAGGACCTCGCAAGATTAGGAGTGTGGTCGTTGAGTAACCAGCTGTCCCTTAACCCGAGCAAGTCACAGTGGCTATTTGTTGGTGCTTCAAAGATGCTAGCTAAATGTGATTTAGAGCTTATACCTAAACTGATCATTGGTAGTCAGGCAGCATCTAGGGAGCTAAATGCATTGCCACTTAAGATGAAAGGGTCGGCGTTCTTCCGAAAGGCCTGCTTGAAACATTTGCTGGCAACCACTAGGCAAGCACATAATAGTACTGTTTATTTTGTAGTGATCATTATAATTTTTATAATTATTTAAAATATAAGTATGTAGTTATATAATGATATACACATAAAAAATTCATTTATTTATATTATTATTGGTTTTTTTATATATATTCTGTATTTAATTTTATTACATTGAATTTTAAAAGTTTTAAAATCTTTTAGAAGCTCCGCACTGGAGATTACTGGGCTCTAAAAATGAGAGCCTGAAAGTGCTCAGCTTCAATAAATAATGATAAAAGTCTATCACACTGGAGCTGCATGAACTAAGCAGATTTCCCATGTTTCTTTAAAGAGAGACATATTCAATTGAAAATCAGAAATTTCATTTTAAGAGCCAAAGAGCCTAAACTGGCTGATGTTCTTTATAGATATGTTGTAAATATATCCCTTTATAAGCATTTCATAAGATTTTTATGTAATGATAGAAAATTATATTTTAAAACTATTATTTATCACAATATTTTTCCTAGCTCAGATAATAATGAAGATGTCCCAATTCTAGATACTACTCTTGTTTCATTGCCCATTTATNGTTGGTTTTAAAACCCGCTTAGATTATCAGTTTAAATCAGCTGGGATCAGTTTAAATTTGTTCAATATACATTTCTTATAAGTCGCATCATGTCACCCACATAAATAGCAGAGCTATAGTAAAAAAGTACTAAGAATAGAGATATCAATTTTGAGAAAATCCTTTTTAATTTAAAGTTACCAATTGAAAAGAATTTCACATAGTAAAATTGTTATAAAAAAAACTAGACATGAAAGGTGTTTAATTACAAAATTATTTGTTAAATAGAGAATGTTCAATGGCAATATAAATAAATTGATGAAAACAGATAAATTATCATAAAATTTCTTGTTCCTTGTAGCCATAAGGAATTAAATAGAAAAATTACTTGTAGTTTAGATGTAAAATAAGGAAATTCTGGAAATCAATTGAGAAATCTATCTTTAAAGTAACTATTTGTATTTGTTTAGCACTAATAGTAATTAATACCTGTATGAGCATGCCAAAGATGGGTTCCAGACTGTTCAGCCCTGAATTTGTACTGGAAAGTGGTGTATGAAGAAACAGGACATTGAGTGACCATAGGCACTCCATCCATATGGGGACTCTCTTGCTGTGATTGACCTCTCCAGTGAATAGATACTCCATGACCGGGGAGTCTGTTAACTACATCCACTACAAGGATGTCATTTTCACAGACCTGAAAATTATAAAAATTAAATATTTTCTCTGAGATAAAATTGTATTAAATTAGCTCTGAAAAGAAAAAATGGCATATACTAAATTTGGAGGTAAATTTGTTGACCACCAAGTGAGATTTGTTTTATAAAGAGAGGGTTATCAGAAATTCGATCTTGATAGTTGAAGAATTAAAACTAATTTGTAACAAAAATAATTTTTATTTTAGCCAACATTTCGGCCTGAATTCAGGCCTTCATCAGGGCTGAATATGAAAAAGAAACATACAAAAATAATATAGAAACATGATATAGATATTATTATATTATTATATCATAACATAGTCATAATCTAACAAATAATAAATAAATCAAAATATAAAACTGTGTCTAATCGAATATAAATGCATAACAAAAAAAACTGGATACTGAACATATTGGAGAGGATAAAAAATTATTTATAATATTCTGAGAGTATCATACCAAATAGGGTGATGGGGAGAGAGAGAGACTCTGTTTTCTTTTTTATAGATTTTATTTGAGAGTTGTGGATGGGAACAGGAAATGGATGAAGGAGTGGGGTAAGGATCTCTTATCCCTCTTGGATTAGATGGCTGGAGGTTCCTGGAAATATCGCTATAGGGAAGGGGGAGAAGAAAAAATTCTATGAGGTGGTCTTACGATGATTTTGTTTTAAGATGTGAAAAATATCACTGAATGTGGAAGAAATATGGCCTTTGTTTGATTCATCATTGATGAGGTTTCGTTCTAAATTAATGTGAATAAACTCTGCTAAAACTCCAGCTGACCAAAATAGATATAAATTATCCCCAACCATAAATGAATAATCTATCCATAATGAGTATTAATAAAAAAATTCTTACTTGTATAGATGGACCAGGTAATTGCTTGTTGGCTGTAAAAACTCTCTTTGCTGTTCCATCAGCTAAGATACACCCACGTCTAAAGCAATGAGTGTGGTTCTGAGGGCAATCGCCACACCATCTGTAAAAATTTAATTATAAATTTCATATAAATTTAAGACAACAAGAAAGACATTTCAATGTCTATAGGAATTTGTCTTCAATGGCAGTATTCCACATCTTGATGGAATGCGATTTCGGTGGGGGTCTCCATTTTTATGAGAACTGTCAAATATTCAACAGTTAGTTTTTCTATGAGTCATGTCTGTTAGGTTAGTCAGACCAATTAGCTGGCCATTTTACAGAGCTCGTGACAATCCTTGGCCAGAAGATGGTCTCTTGTGGAGATCATTCACCATTAGGACATGGAATACAGCCATTCAAGTAGGATTCCTATAGGTATATGTAATTATATATTTAGTAGTAAAACTAACCCCTTAGCAGCTAGACCAGTTGAGGTAAAGGTATTACGAACACTTTAACACAATAACATTAGGTTTAACAGAAATTGCCAGAAGCACAATATAATACCCAAATAAGCTACAAATAACATGTATACAAAATCAGAATCATTCTCGGCAGCATACAAAAGCATCAGTACAAAGAACATTGGATGAAACTGGAATACATTCACTGTACATTAAAAAAGGCAAAATCAACAATATGAAACAATGAGACAGACCACTAGAGACATAATGACAAAATTGAACTTACACCATATGCTCTCTGAATGCCTGAAGCAATGGGTACAACTTGCAATATTGTGACAAAAAAAATTACAACAAAGACTTAAAACAAAACAGCCACTTATTTAAAACAAAATTTGTGAACCCTTAAAAAAGACAAAATAGATCTTCTGGAAACTTCTTACCATAAAAGAAGCAAGAAAAAACCAGACGCAGAAAAGTAGATACACTGACTAACAATGATACGAATTTCTAAATGTGTCAGCATTCAGACACCTAATACATAAAACCATTCCACAAATATTAAATACTATATATACAATCGCTTGTGATAGCGGGAACAAGAAATCCACAACAGACAAGTTTCAACTACAAAACATAAGAGACCACTCAACATGACGAGCTGGCCAAATAAGTATTAGCTGAGTATACAGAGAGACTTGTTCATGCAACTAGACTTGGATGGCCAAACAAATTGCACAGATATGTCTCTAGAATAAAGAGAAGAATGAAAGGAAGTTAGCAGTATACAAATATTAATGGGTTGGATGATGTTGAAGGCAATAGAATCGATGCCGAGAGTAGCCTTGGAGATGATGTATCTTTAGAGCATCTCATGGTTCTTGACATAACATGGAAGTTTCTTATAGTAAAGTTGCATCCTCGCATCTCTCAATGGAGGCCAACAGCCACTGGAAAAAACTTCAGGCGAGGCAATGCAGAATTTTGAAATCTGACAGAGCCTGTGTACTACGCATATGATAGCACACGTAATCGAAAAAAATATGATATAGAAATATTTATACTATACAATAGTAAAATACTACACATAGGACTATGTAGTACAATGAACTACAGAATAGTGCTCCTGAGACAAAGGAAGAAATTTATAAAATGTTACAGTGCCTTGGGATGCAAGGCATAAACAATTTTAGGGTGAAGAGTAAGAAGTTCTGAAAATTTTTTACATACGCGCCCATGGAGTGGTGACTCTCCAGAACAAGCCTGAACCTGCATATCATGGGCCAGTCTAATTCATGGCAAGGCCTATCACAGGAGGCGAAATATAAATCTGAAACAAAAAAAGAAAAAAGTTGGATCATAAATTAAGCAGGAATAATGAAATGAAGCAGGAATAAATAAATCAAGCTGTATAAGCCTGAAATAAAAAGAAATATTTATTTAGTTAGTTCATTCTAAGCCAAGATAAATTTACACATCTAAACGTCGGACTTTATAATATTGACATTATAATTATATCAAACGAAATAATTCTTGAACAATATGTTTTAAGAAAATAGTCTCAAGTTGTATTATGTATGAACGAAAATTGTGACAGCTAGGTTGCTGTAAATATTAAAAATAAAATTATGTATAAAAGATAAACCACCGAAGTTACTTATTGAATCATGATAATAAATACGCTGTTTTTGTATTAAGAGTAATAACTTCAATATTCTGGAGAATTATAAATACCACTTCACTTTCCAATACTAATAAGTTAACTGAAATTTCAAAATAATAATAATAATAAATATTAAATTACTTATATGTGATAAATAGTATTTGTTACATAATAGTTTTATTGATTTTATAAATTGTAATCAAATCAAAATTTGATTTTTTAAAAATTGTTTGTGTGAATTTTTAGCTTAAATGAAGAGAAAATACATTCTCGAAATATTGGCCTAAACTAAATTATTGTACAAAAATATTGACCAAAATCCTTGATATTCTAAAAATCTGTATTAGAACAACCTCAATGGATAACTTCCTTCAGAATTTGCTAAAAGTTAAAGCTGAATGCCAAATGCTACAAACCGAAAAGGAAATGTTTAGCAATTTTAAACATTTAACTCTTAATTCAAGAGTGATTAATTCAAACTCAAATTAGGTATTTCGCTTAAACGATTGGGAACTAAATCCCACATTTTATCAAATTCGGTTAAGCATTTTCTGCGATATTACATGCACGGTGAACGGTGTACGGCAGTTAGACATCTATCTACTTTTAGTAGATTTCTTTTTTTTTTCCCCTAAAAATAACAAATTGTCTTAGAAAAAAGTAAAATAATTCGAAAAGTAACTGTTAGTGGCTTTATCTGAATGACAAAAAGTCAAACACTATTAAGGCCCAAGAAAGATATTTATAATTCTCCACAATATTAAAGTTATTAGCCTTAATGATAAACATCTGATTCATCAACATGATTCTTAATAACTCCAGGATTTTGAGCAAGACACTTTATGAATTAACATCTTCCTCTGTAATATTGTTGTTTACTGTTATTTATTTAAATTTTTAGTGACGAATACCTCTGGAAAGGCCAATCTTTTATTTATAAATAAAAGCTTGTCCTGAGTCACGAGTGTTTAAAATAGGTAGGTAACCTATAGATAGCCCCTCTCCCCATGACTCTAAGTGGTTGAAAGGGAGGCTTAACACTATAAATTTAAAAAAAATATAGAATTCCTTAGTGATAGATGTTTAAGAGATGACATATCCTGGAATTAACTCTTAACCATCCGAGTTAACTTAATTGAACTATCGATTTTTTGATCCTTAAATAAAGATTCTACCCCATTCATTAATTTTAATGCACTATCAATAAGATTTGACTTATTTGAGTTAAAAGTTGTACGCTCATTCATTTCCTCTGATGCAGTTCTCACATCTTTGTGTTGAGGCGCGTGGCAGCTGACCTTGAGAAAGGCTGCGTGGAGAAAGGGGTTTCGTTTGACTTTCATTCTCATCCAGATGACGTCATAGACCTCTCGTATACGACAAACTCGTGCCTTATACAACCAAAGGCATAAGCCATAAGCCTCACTATAATGAAGTAGATGAGGGACACTTCCCATGCTTTAAGTAAGTGGGTATTTTCCAAAGGATTACTCCTTTATTTATAATCCAAAGGTAAACATTTGCTGATCTCTGAACCCAAAAGTTAGTTTCAGGGTCTCGAAAACAGATAGTCATGTACAATTGCTGACATTTCGTTGATGTAATCATTGGCCAGAAGTGATCCATCTTTGGGTTCGCCTTGACAATCAAAGGACAGATAGTTAAGCCTTTCAAAGAGACTGTGTTGTAAGCTCTTGCGATAGGATCTGTCCTCCATTGGTCTAGCTGAAGGTAGACTTGCGGCCGTCCTTTGTTGATTTATGTCTGGATTTGGAGTCTTACGGATTATATTTATGCAGGGGAGGGGGGACCATTGACTACTACATTCTTAAAAAAAAGTGCAGTCAGTCATCAAGAAAAACCTTTATTTTTATATTATACTTCAAAATACAGTTTCACAAAACCATCCTTCTTCTCGTATTTTAGAATGAAATGATTAGGTTATGCCTCATATACTCAATTGAAAAATAACGCATGTACAGCGTAATCTAAGAAAAATTTTTGTCAGTTGGTTTAATTAATGCATTACAGAAGAAAAACAGCTAGTGATTAGTCTTTCAATGTAAGAAGAACAATGTGGATAAAAGATAATTTCGCCAAGCTTTTCTTTACATTGCAAGGACGACTATCCAGTCGAGGAAGAGAGTAGGGTAAAACTTCTTTTAATTAAGTTACAGACCATACACTGTATAAAAATAAGTTCTATCCACATTCTATACCATATTACCAAACCATACACAAATAATATAAAAGATATTTATATTGTAATTTTCCTTAAAACTCTCACCCCTAATCCCTTTCAGATAATAACTGATATAATTATTTTTCAATTTTTTTATAAAGCCTAAATACGCCATTTTTCTATATTTAGAAAACAAGAGGCCTATATATGAACTCTACATCCACTGTCGTCCAATTCGCAAAGCAACTGCGTCCAAAAAATATGAAAACAATTCTGAGGTTTTTCAATACATGGAAAAGATCATTCAACCATCATAGTTACAAATATTTTCCCTAGAATGCTTTATTATCCTCATATGATAGAGAACTACATTTAACAAATAGTTTTAATGTTGTTGTAATAATAATTAAATCGCTTTATATTTGGATCGATAATATATTTTTTTGATAGACCAAAACTAATTTGGTCCTTATCTTTTGTCTATTTTCTCGAAGCTCGAATTGCTTCCCTTTAAGTAATATATATATATAATTTTAGGTTCTCTTAATTAGGATCAGTGAAAAATTGATTTTGTTTTTTCAAAAATCGTGTCCTGGAAACCTATTCAATATTAAAATTCAATGACGTAATATTTTAATTGATAATGACAATTATTTAGAATAAATGAAAAAGTAATACTAAATATATA
>KZ807721.1:107701-119754 GCA_000696205.2 Oncopeltus fasciatus | reverse complement strand
TCAATGAAGAAGTAGTATTTATAAATATTAATTTTATTTGTGGTTTTTAATCCCACGTAAATTTAAATCAATTAATGCAAGGGATAGAATAAAAAATCTAACTGTCCCAGCCAGGGCTCGAACCTGGATCTCCTGCTAACCTGGCAAGCGCGTTATCCTATTACACTATCGGGAGAGCCAGATAATTTATTAAATTCCCAGCACTAGTGTCGAGAGTCTAACCTACGAGAATGAAGAATAGGAGACCGGGCTTGCCCGGTTAGCAGGAGATCCAGGTTCGAGCGGTGGCTGGACAGTTAAATTTTTTATTCTATTCTCTTGCATTAATTGATTTTAATTTACGTGGGATTAAAGACCACAAATAAAATTAATATTTATAAATGAAAATATAAAAGTAAATAACGAGAGTCGAAAAATAGCTAGACAATGTGTGCTCCTTCGAGCATAAGACGATGTATTCGTCTTTCTCGTAGGTTAGACTCTCGAGACAAGTGCTGGGAATTTAATAAGTTATCTGATTCTCCCGGTAAGGTAATAGGATAACGCGCTTGCCCGGTTCCAGCCCTGGCTGGGACAGTTAGAATTTTTATTCTATTCCCTTGAATTAATTAATTTGAATGATAATTTAAATTCATCTAGTTTTAATGTCGAAGTTTTTGATAATATTTTATGTCAAATTCAGTATGTTAACAAGCATTTAGCCAATTTAAGATTCTGAGCCTTTGATCTTGCATTTAAATTTAAGTTACCGAAGTTATTATGGCATAATGGCATCCCAAATTACGCCATCTTCGTTTTGTGTGTTAACATAATAACTATTCGCATTAACAATTCATTACACCTCACCATGACCTATTGCTAAGAAATTCTTCTTCTTGAAAATATCTTCCCGCTTCTAAAAATATCTTCCTGGCGTTAATAACCAAAGGTTGACACGCCATTAAAAAAACCACCATCATGAGGAGCTATTGATTCTTGTTTATCTTGGCTGAGGGAGATAAGACACGGGTCGGTCTCCAAGGTTCAATTTAGGACTCAGGCAAGTACTGCTATTGGTTGCAAAGAGTAAGTGCACTCATTAACAGTAATTAGTTGGGAGACGTACTTCAATCTTCCAGACATTGGTGATTTTGTATTTATCTCACCCGACAAACAAAAAGCAAAACTAAGAGAGCATACTTTGGAGGAATAAATTGAATACAAAAACAGACATTTGTGGAATTGGAGAGTGCAAACATGTGTAATGTGTGTCTGTCTGTGTGAAGAAATTTATGTCAGCACACTGATCGAGATCAAATTTTCCAATGTTATAAATTGGCAATTTTAACATAATCATGGTTGTGGAATAGGAAACTTTTATTTTAAATGTCTAGCTAATTTGTGATACTCATGAAGAGCTTAAAAATCTAGTGTAAGCCAAGCACATTACTTTCGATACTTATTCCCTGATTAATTTAAAAAAAATTAATAATAAATTTAATTTAAAAAAAGTTCGAAGATTCGAATTTTAAAATTTGAATACTCTAAAAGGAAAGAACTACTTGTTTTAAGAAAAATTCATGTTTTAGAAGTTATGCCTAGGTTGGTTCATATTTCATAAAAAAATCATAGAAACCTACAACCGACCTGCACAATTTTCTTATCCAGTCTTATCGTAGACTGTACTGATGAATCAAGTATATCAATATACTAAAATGAATTATGGTTTAAACATACTTTCACCATGGTCATTCCAACCTCTAGATATGAAGGTACAGAAGAGGCATTATAAACGGCCAGAGACTTCAGAGTACCTAGCAGTGTACCCTCCAGATGTTTGCTATCGGTGGCAGTCCATTCCTAAGGCCTGGGTCGGTAAGGAAATCGGAGGTTATGATTGGCTGACGGGTCCTGATGGTTGCAGAGAAATCTACAGGCACGAAGCCCCCTACCCATATTCGCAGTCTTGAGTGCAGAAGTCTTTGTTGGAACGATGACTAGGCAGACGCATACCTTCTCTGGCGATTTCACCTACCTCTCTCTTCCTCTGGCAACTTCCTACTTTTTAACACTTAACTATTATAATAATAAGTATACATGTGTGTAGTGTGTGTGTGTGTGTTATGTATACATATAAAAACTTTTCCCATATATATTAGCGCCACCTCATTATACATTTACTAATGTGCTCTTAGGAAGACCTGGGAGATATAAATAACTCTGGCTCACACACACACTCCTACACAAACTTATTTACGCTATCTGGTAGTTATTATTATATTGACAACTTTTATGATTGAGTGAAATCTTATTTCTTTATTGATTGATTATTGATTATTTATCAATATTTTAACTAAACGCTTCTAAGTAAAGATGTGAACTTTAACTGAAGATGTGAACTGAAGTTCTTAGCAGCATTAGTATTATTCGACCGCAAGAAAATATACTGAAGAGTCAGGACTTGATTGAAAACAACCGCATACGTCCGATCTTAGGTGTAACACAATATTAAATAATTTACAAATATAAAAAATTTCACATTAATTGAGAACGCTAATTTGATACGATTTGGTCAAATTTATTTCAATTTTTTTGAGTTCCTAATAAGATTCTAATAAGAAAAGAAAAAAAAAACCAGTCCTGCAACTGGCTTTAGAGACATACTAAGGATGCATTCTCATTCATTACTCGAACCAAGGTACACTAGAGTTCAGCACACTATTCTGGCCGCCTG
The DNA here is from genome assembly GCA_000696205.2 of Oncopeltus fasciatus. Taxonomy (NCBI): domain Eukaryota; kingdom Metazoa; phylum Arthropoda; class Insecta; order Hemiptera; family Lygaeidae; genus Oncopeltus; species Oncopeltus fasciatus. The sequence goes on along the minus strand of KZ807721.1, from coordinate 117,041 downwards.
ATTTCTTCCAATTCAATGAAGAATTAGTAATCTCTAGGAGAACACCGGATATCCTTTGGTTTATTACAAACATAAGCACAGAAAGAAAATCCAACTGTGCACTATGAACATTAGGCGCCAGGCTAGCTCACGGGATCCGTCCGGGTCTCGCAATCCTGACGCCGCGGGTTCAAATCCCGCCCAGGTCAATCTTTTATTTATAAATTGTAATAATACGAGAAAATACCTTCAAAGATAAGGCTTTATTATTAGATTTACAATCTTAGTAATGGAGTGAATCATCACATAAATAGAAGCTTGTCCTGAGCCATGGGTGTTTAAAATGGGGTGGCAACCTGTAGATAGCCCCTCCGTTCAATGACTCTGAGTGGTTGCAAGTGAGGCTAACACAGCAAAAAAAAAAAAAAAAAAATTTAACCTTTGTGACCTTTGACTCAAGAGTCCAGTCCCTTAACCACCAGACCACCCTAAGATTCTGTATAAAGTTAGTAGGGAGGCATATGTGGGGTATTACCCTAATGGCCGTGAAAATCGTATTTCACGGAGGGCCGTCCATGTGTGAGGCTCGACATAAACATCGCTCGGTTGCGGGGGACGTTTCCCGTCGTCCCCACGCTTTAAAAGAAACTAAAAAGTATCATAACAAAGGTAATCCTTTCTGAGGAAACCCCTTTCGCGGGACCTCTCTGACGTAAGGAGGGTTTCCATCTTTTATCCGCATAAAAAAATTGCTGAAGAAAATCCAGCTTTCTCACCCCGGTGGCGAGGTTTCCTCAGCTGTATACTCCCCTGATGGCGTGAACTGCTTGGAGGGGTGTGGCGATTGGCTAAGACTTGGGGCCGACTCTTATGGCCCTCTGGCTAGTCAGTCAGTGTGTTTTAGCTACCGGGAATGGAGGATGGCTCTTCTTGGTGAGTAACACTCTAATTATATACAACAATAAGCTTTTACCACATAAATTGTGAAAAATAAACCCTTTACTAAGGTTTTTACGGGAAATAATATACTTCAATAAAAATCTACATTAAATCTTTATTCATAGATCAATATAGATCATTATATATCAATATGATTCATCGATTATAGATCACTGTTATCTATAAATAATATTTATTCCAGTATCATTGTTGGACCTTTCTGAATTATAAGAGAAACTATCTTCTATATACATATTTTTTTTCTCGAGTAATAAGTAAATTTAATTATATTAATGTGTAAATTGTCATTCAAATAATTTCAGTAAATAAAGTTAATTTATTTATTAACCGTTTCTTCTTCCAGGTTGGACCGTGTCAAGTTCTTGATATTTGCCGAGCTTTCTCACATCATGTGATGGCTTCTTCAGGGCTGAAAAGAGAATCTGAAAGAAGAAAAAAAAAACTGAAGAAGCCATCACATGATGTGCGAAAGCTCGGCAAATATAAAAAAATTGAGACGGTTCAACCCGGAAGAAGAAACGATAAATACATCTAACGACCGTCGAAGCCTACGTGAACATCTAACATTTAATTTATTTATTTAAATTAATTATACGGCAATATAGTTCGTTAACTATTAGGGTGAAACTAGGTACTGTCATTCACTGACTGTCTTTAGCCTGAAAAGACTATTCTAAATTACACTATTTAATCTCATAATTTATTTTTTAACGCATTAAAATTAAAAAAAAATGAATTTAAACCGAAACCAGACTTTAAAATCGACATTACAAATTTCATTGTGAAAACCAAAACTCTGGCCTGTAAAGCGTTACATATATATTAACAAAAATCAATTTACTTAAACATATTTAACAGTTGTAATAACCTGAACACTCACAAACTTCAATAAAGGAAAATGTAAAAATAAAAATAAACCTGGGGACATGTATATATATACAGAGTGTCTATTTGTGCGTGTACATATATATTAGTTATTATCATTTTCCTGTCAAGGAGATAGGATCGGATAATATATTAGAACGAAATTTCAAAAATCTGTCATGAAAACAACCTTAATATAATTCCTTTGTAATTCCCAAAAAACGGCAATCATCATACAATCATACTTTCCTCATTAAGGTTAAACGTTGTTGACATCACAGAAGTTTTTTTCAGGAACAACACGTAGATTTATATTCCTGTTTTTTTACTTATCAAGTAAAAATATTTCCAGAATAAAAATTAAATTTTTTTTTCATCTTAGTTATCAAAAATAAGCGTAGGTTCATAGAAAATTGATATGAACTTCATACAGCTACTCTGACATGAAATTAAACAAAACATTCATGTAAAAAATGTAAGCCCATACATTATTTTGATTTACAAAGAATAAAATAGTATATTTATTTTCAGAAATCTAGTTTTTTATCATGTTTAAAACTTAATTGGAAATTCTTTTATGTCGCGTAGTTCATTTCCAATTTGCTTATTTTTAATTACACTCTGAAAAATCCTAAGGTACTATAAAATATTGTTTTTAATTAAATTGAGGCATTGAAAGCTAATATTAAAGTGTTGAATTGATTGAGAACAAGAATATCTTAAAGTATTTTATAGAAATGCTTAAAATTTGAATATAATAATAATTATATTTGAATATAATTTGAGTATTGCAAAAAGTTTTCCATATACCTAAAAAATATTCGAGATAGTGGTGATCATTATATGCAAAATATAACTAGCTGCTATTTACATACACTTTACATAATTCATTAAATGAGCCAATTTTTTATTTCAGTTTTTTTTTTGCGCCTACAAATGTGGCCAATCGGCAGAGCAAAGCCGCATTGCGGGTCTATCGATGGAAAGGTTAAAGGGTTTTATTAGATGATTTTAGTTGGGGTTCGGTCAAGGTAGATCCAAAAAAATACAAATTTAAAAAAACTGTTTTTTTTTAAAGATTATCTGTCAACGTTTTGGCTTACATTGTAAGCCATCTTCAGGGCTGCCTATCATGAAGACGAGAGAGGATTCTACCTTCACCGAACCCAAACTTAAATCACCTAATAATAATAATCTCTACAGTCAAATAACTCTCCATTTGAAGTTAAAGGGTTTTGATAATTTTCATTAGTAGCATTCAAAATTAAGCAAGAAAATTGAAAATTAACTTGAAAAATATACAAAAGAAATTAGTGATGAATTCAACAGTTTCCTTAACTTCCTATGTTCAGATATACAAAATATTTTTTCATACTGACCTAAAAATTACTGTCCTGTTTATCGAATTGTATTTGTACATTTAAATGTAGTTTTTTTGTGGATATTTAATGTTTAATCAAATGATCCGTAGTTCTCATTCTAAGTGACATAAGTGTCATTCAAATTTCTTTACTGCGACTTAGAACTTTAATACCACAACCAGGCAGGTAAACCATCCTTGCACTTTGTTCACATGGACATTAACTATTAGCTTAAGATTCAGCAACTTCCGTTATATGTAAAGAGGAAATCAATAAAACTAGTTATTATGCTTCAATCGATAAAGCATAAAAAACAGTGAAAGTGTGACAATTGAAAGTGTTTTTCTTACATGAGCCAATCCCCATTTTCGGAGGGAAAAGAGGTTGAAATGCAATGAAGATTCCAAAGTTTTATGTCTTTCTATTTGCGTAGAAGAATTTGCCCCTGCAATAACTCTCTGAGAGCGTAAATTCATAAAAAATTTTACATTCAATCCCCGGGTGGGGGACATTGCTACGTCCTTCAAATGCATTTGGAATCAAAACACTAACTTTTTCTTTGAAAATTCACAACAGCTTAGCGTTTTGAACAGGATCATTGATGAATTTATTATGTTTGATCCTTTGGACAGGGTATTCGTGCAAATAGTCTAATTCTTAACTTTCTGATGGTCCTTCTTCTAACATTGCATAAGAAATCGAACACATATCTTATATATTTTCTTTCTATACCATATTTTCCACATCTATTCTGAATCTTTTTTTTTTTTTTTTTTCTTTTTTCTCCCAAATGTATCCATTATATGGGATTTTTAGTTAGAATCACACGTATAATTCATGGTATCTCAAACTATGTATGCCCTTAATAATATTTTCATCATTCTTCGATTGCCAATCAGATTTATTAAATAGTAATTGAATTAGGCAATATGGATATATAGCGATTCTTAATCATTTTTATAAACATTTAGTTTCTTCAAAATTTCCAGCAAGAAAAAGTATCGCACTTTCACTTTTTTTTTTATAGTATTTTTGTGGGGTCGAGGAGGAATTGAGACAGCACCATACCTTTCACTAATTCTATAGTGAAGGGCGTATGTGAGGATTGAAAAATTTCTACCAGGGCCCCGGCATCCACGTAGTGCACGTCCGTCTGAATGCAGCGACAGAAGCAGGAGGGAAACACGGAAACCAGCTCGAGGGTGGCGGGGAACAGTGCGCTTGGTGAAAGTGCAAGGGGTTTTCACCCTTGTGTCGATTAGCAGGCCTGTCGGACTTCCGAGTGGCTCAGTCCGCACATTCAACTTCCGAGCGGAACGCGAACTGCAGCTTCAAGGGGATATGGAGAGTGTGGAAGATCTTTGCTACCTTCAAGATACTTTTTATATTAAAACTTCCCATACTGAGAGCTTATAAGGGACCTGCTCAATGATAGGAAGCGTGAAAAAAAAATATGGAAATTTCCTCTTTAATTCAAACCACAATGAAAATATTCCTAACTAAACTATACATTTAATAAGTATGATGTTCACAAGGAAAACTTCAAACATCTTTCGAGGCCACGATTCTGCTAGGGCTTCTTTATATTCCCTGTATGATTGAATACTCAATTGTACTGAATCCCTCACGGAAGCTCCTTCAATGAATCTATCATTTCAGAAGGCCTCCGTCGAGATCTTAGACAATTTGGCTTAGTCGAAAATATCTTGCCTTCTGGCTCCCCAACTGAACTGACTTGCCTTTATCTGACCATAGTCGCAGGAAACTATGCGTTTCTATAGAACTTTTCAAGAACAGATTACGACATATCTCTTTAGATCATATTCTGCTTTGTCTTCGACCCATTAAAGCCTCTTCTTATCCGCTTCATGAATTCGAGGTTTCGCTACTAATTTGATTTTTTTTCTATTTAAATTGTTATCTAACTCTACCGCGAATGTCATTGGATCCTTTATAGTAGAATCGGAGAACCTAAGTAGTTGTAACTTCATTCTCAATAATGTGAATCATGTTCTATTTAATTAGTTTATTTTGATTCATGGAGACTGAAAATGAATCTTTGTATTTAAAATAATTTTGAAAATCTAAAAATACTCGAACAAAACCCCTTCAAATGAGACCTAATATACTTACTATGGGGCCAACCAAGACCGAATCATCTCTAGTTTTTTTATTTTTTACTTTCAAAGCACAAATATTTCGCCTTAAAGCATCCTCTGTGTAAAACAAGCTGAACTAAATCTGAAATGTGTACATCAATCCATCTCTACTGTACTTCACATATTCATAAATAGATGATGTTTGGCGATGATTTCCAAAGAAAGACATGGTAAAATTTATTTCAGACGTATATATAGTAAAAAGTTATATATAATGAAAATTGCCATCCCATCAGAAATGTGTATACAACCAGTTAGGGGTATAAAACTTGAAAAAGAATCTAAGTTGTTTGAAAATTAAAATAGAACAACACGAAAACACAAAAGGAATAGGTCATATATTAAAATTTTCTACCCGTGAATGTGCATATTTCCAACTTCAACGCACACAAGACACCGGAACTCTCTCATTCGAATACTTGTTCGTTTCAGTTATGAGTTCCGAACCTAACACACATACGCTGTCAACGATAGGTGTATAGAAGAGAATTATTTGTTCTACATTATTATTTCCACATTACACAATAAAACATCAGTCTTTAGAGTAATCAGTGAAACCCTATTAAAATATTAAACATAACTCTATTATATACCATTAATTTGTCCATTTAATAAATAATGAATGGACTGATACTAAATGGACAGACAAATAATAATTGTCTTATTATGATAATAAATGGACTTTTACTGATTAGAAAATAAGATAGAGAAGACTTAGCACTGTAGCTTTCATATTTATACCTGAAATTTAGGATTGTCCCAATACAAAATAATTCAACATTTTATGTTATTCTTTTTATTGTTCTTTCTATTCTGCCTCAGTATGTTATTTATTTTCGTTCTAAAATTAAATTATTCTCAAAGACGGGCGAAGAATCCAATACTTCCAGACTCGACTTACTCCAGATGAAAATCCTTTAAATATGGAAATCAAACCCGTGCACTGTGTTGTGCTCTGCTAACGTCCCGGTTTTCTTCCTCCCTCCTTGATTTGTCCCAATTGTCCGTACAGACACTTTCCTGCAGTTCCAATCTGACAATCGGGACTGGCTAATCTGAATACTAATGTATGACCTCCCGTAATACATTAGATTTAAGGAATAGTAATAAATAATCTATCAGGCAGGAGCTGCACAAGCTAGGCAAATACAAATCCTAAGTACAACTGTTGATGAAGATTTGCATTTGACCTTTCAATGTCAAATAATACCCACACTTATACGATAAGCCTTTTATTAGTAAACATATCTGTTTCGTTTCATGGTGCTTGACATATTATTACTCTGATGTTCACGTAGGCTTCGACGGTCGTCAGATGTATTTAATGTTTCTTCTTCCCGGTTGGACCGTGTCAAGTTGTTGTTATTTGCCGAGCTTTCGCACATCCTGTGATGGCTTCTTCAGGGCTGAAAAGAGAATATTCTCTATATCAAAACTTGACACTGCCCAACCCGGAAGAAGAAACGGTAAATATATTATTACTCTATTGATATTTCAGTTTATCCCCCCACTCCTATTCGTCCAATTTTGCTCAATAACGAACTTTTGCATTTAAAAGCGATATACCAAGTTTAATGGAAAATCAATCTTATTGCTGCTTCTAGGTCCTATATTTAAAATTTATGGTTTTGACCACATTCTTAAAACAATTATTATAAAATAATTTTTATGTTGCTAACAATTTTTGATTTATTTTAAATTTTCTAAACTAAATAATACGCCTCTTATATCCAAAACACTTTTATAATCGCCCTTGACATTTATCTCACACTCCAATTCGGCCGATTTTCCTCAATTATAAACAGCCTTTTAGAACATTTTAAAAAAAACTTGCCAAATTGCATAAAGAACANTTTTTTTGAGTTTTGTAAAATATTTTAGTAATACTGAACGAAATATTTCGCCCACAACTTAAAAAAAAAACAACTTGTTACTCGCACTTGATATTTCAGGTAATTTCTCACTCTTATTTGTCCGATTTCACTAAATATTTTTGTCCAATTCGACTCATCATTTAGTCTTGAATTTAGAAGCTACATGCCAAATTTCATAACGAAAATATGAAAATGATCATATCACTGCCTGACACGCAATAGCTAAAATTTAAATTTTACTAATATGAATACTGTATTTCCTCAATTTAACAGCCACTCACATATTTTTCAGCTTAACTGCTAATTTTTATATTTTTATTTTATTTTATACGACACTAAATAAACCTAAAAGAAATACTGATGATACACATAATAACTAGTAATGTGTATATTTATAAATTTCAGAAACAATTTCTCAGCATCAATAAAAATGGGACACACTTTTTAACATAAACCAACAGCGGTTGAGAATGTTATTTTGTGAAAGTCGCAAATCAGGTTAGAGAGGAAGAAATCATAAATAAGAACGATCAGAGTGACGAGTGACGTTAGAGTTAGTGCAGTTACGAAAGAAGACAAAAAGAAGCGATTGAGATACCCCCTCCACCAGACCTGAGTATATAACCAGCGTAAGACGTAGGAGAAGTCAGTCAATGGCCGAGCTGGTACGGGCAAGTTTGGCAACGAGTGTGCACACTATGCAAAGGCTACGACATGTTACACTCTCCGTCTCAAGTAGGAGCAGTCTGAGACGGAAGGTATATAAACACACAGGAGTTGCGTAATCCAAGCTCACTTCACAAGGATATAAATATAAATAGTAAATAAGGAATTCATCTTAGAGAAGATGGAGAAGGGAATAAGCGTAAAAGGTGAGACCACTAAACTTTGCTCTAGACTGGCCGATAAGGGAGAGTAGCCCATCAATCGTTGATAAACTCGTACAAATCTTCATTTGTAAACGTTATTCGTAAAATGCTTTAAAATATAAACTCTTTCCTAACTCAAATAAAAACGAATGAATTAAAATTACAAACTCTGCTCATGGCTCTGGACCACCTCTTCGTCCCAACCGATTTGAATTAAGTCATTCCAGGCTTTGCAGTAGAAAGCCTAATACTTAAAGCTTTTTTTTCTGTATTTAAAAAATAAAGGGGATCACTCAAATTCAATATCACATTTTTTAAATATTTTCCTTAATATGGAATAAAAAATGTTATACATTAATAATGTTAAAAATTATACTTTAGACATTTTATGTACTATACATTTTTTCGTAGCTCTAACTGTAATGACGATATAAATAAATCTTTAATTTGGTCCTCATTAAACCCCTAACTCCTCGAATGATTTCAACTGATAACTAAATCATCTAACTATTTGCAAAAATAAGCTTAAATACCTGTTTTTTAAACAATTAAAGAGAGGGAATAGAATAAAAAAACTATCTGTCCCAGCCAGGACTCGAACCTGGATCTCCTGCTTTCTATTTTTTTTATTCTATTCCCTTTCATTAATTGTTTAAAATTTTACGTGGGATAATAAACCAGAAATAAATTAATATTTACCTATGTTTTCTTTATTTTAATGTATATACAAATATATATATATAAGCGGGACCGATTTTTAGCTTCTCCAGTATAGGATCAGGGAAAATCTGTTGAAAATTTGTAATAGTCGCTTTACAGACCAACGTAAATTGCGAGATTTCCTCACAAATTAAAAAAAAAAAAAGTGTATTTTTTCAAAGATTATCTGGCAACGTTTTGGCTTACGTTGTAAGCCATCGTCAGGGCTGCCTATCATGAAGACGAGAGGGGACGTCCTCTCCCTAAGTTTACATTTCCATGACTACTGTTATAAGTTAAAATATGCTGTTATTTTCTTTATAAGTAATCTTATTGCGAAGAGTGTTTATATCGAATAATTAGAATTGCAAATGTAATTCTAATTTCTTTATATTCTTTATTTAATGAATAATGAATAACTTTTTATTTTTTATCTTAAACAATCAAATTCTGTAATTGAGAAGCTAATTTCTTGATAGAAATCGTTAGACTTCGTTAAATATTGTAATGAGGCATAAATAAATAGTAAAATATATGACGCTATTCTATACGCTATATATATATATATATATATT
>KZ807721.1:93582-107211 GCA_000696205.2 Oncopeltus fasciatus | reverse complement strand
TCTGCCATTGGGCATATATATATATATACACACACACACACACCTACATACATAAATACGTATACTTGCGCAAAATATGTTTACATGTTAGACGCAGCAGTATTTGCAATTTAAAAAGTAAACAAGCTAAATGCTGGCAACCTGTTCAGTAAGGGTCATTTTTTGCCTTTCACCTTTATTGCTCCCTCTCCATTTTGTAAGAGCAAATTACTCTCATGATGTCCTCCTTCAATGAAACACTGGTTACGCTGCTCTTGCGTGTCGGAATTTGTTTTTATGATAGAAATCGGAATTAGCCTCGTCTGAAGGAGGTACTCTTTCCTTGGACAACTTGCTTTCCTAAATCTAACACCGTAGATACGATCCCCGCTGCCTATACATGTGCCAAGTGAGAGACTATATCTATATATATATAGCTTGTCACTGAGCAATGCAATATATGACATTTAATTAAAACTAAGATTATTTCCTATTGTTGGTGAAGCGAGCTGGCGAACTCCACAGATACACTAACGACGGTTGTCTTCGAGTATAGTGATTTATCGGAGGGCATGAAACTCGTCGTACTTTCATCTTCCTGTAGACTTTTCTTTTCCTTTCTTTGACGTTTCGATTTCTCCAGGCTGACTCGCTGTTATGTCTCTCCACATGTCAGTCCGAACTCAAGTGAGTACTTCGTCTGGAACGTCAAGTCGTTTTGTCAATCAAAAAAAAAATTTGTGTAACTTTTTATATGGATGATAGTACTTGCTGTTCACAATTTATTGGATATATTTAAACAGTTTATCCATGGCAAATATTACTTAATTTCAGTAAATATATGTTTATATTAATTCAAATAATTCCCGTGGCTGATGTGGAGGATTCTACTTTAAGATGGTTGAATTATTCTTTTTCTTTTTTACAAAAAGGTAATAGATCTAAATCAACCTATTGCCTCCAGGTCCCTTAAATACAAATCGGGGGCGAACATTATGTTTCTGTTTATCTATGCTCCTATTACATTCTGTGCGGTCATCTGTACACTGAATTTTTATTTCTACAAGTACCACAAAGCGAACACCTGCGGTCTATTTATATATTAAATAAAAAATTTGTTATTAAATAATAAAAAAAGGAAACAAAATGTATTCCATTACATATGTAATGTTTCTATTGAAGGTGTTTAATTTAACAATGATTGCTGCACAATAAATTTTAAAAATATTGTGTATATTGACGAAACATATGGTATTTTCCTGCTTATATAGATAAATGTGAAAATTAAAGTCTAATTAATTACATTTATTTTTGGTTTCCATATTTTATAAGGTTTTCTGGATGTGCACGTATACAAATATTCAAGATGGTGAATATAATAGCAATTGGTAATCCATGAAAGTTACTTATGGTGAACAAAAAAAAAAATTACTAAACAATTAATGAGAGAGAATAGAATAAAAAAAATCTATCTGTCCCAGCCAGGACTCGAACCTGGATCTCCTGCTTCCCAGGCCGGTATGCTTCCATTACACACCGGAACGAGCTAGATAACTTATTAAATTCCCAACACACTAGCGAGGGCCTAACCCACGAGAAAGACGACTATATCGTCTTATGCTCGAAGGAGCTGACATTGTCTAGCTATTTATCGACTCTCGGTATTTACTTTTTTAATTTTCATTTATAATCAATAATAAATTCCAATTAATATTTATAAATGAAAATTAAAAAGTAAATAACGAGAGTCGATAAGTAGCTAGACAATGACGAGATTAGGCTCGTGTTGGGAATTTAATAAGTTATCTAGCTCGTTTCGGTGGTGTACCGGCCCGGAAAAAAGGAGATCCAGATTCGAGTCCTGGCTGGGACAGATAGATTTTTTTATTCTATTCCCTCTCATTAATTGTTTAAACTTTACGTGGGGGTAATAAACCACAACTAAATTAATATTTATAAATGAAAAAAATTACTGCTTGTGTTATTAGCAGATGGCTTGAAAAAAATCAAGCTATTTGCATTAGGTTAACATTCCTAAAAACCTTCATCGATGCCACTTGGGAGAATAGAAAATATGGTCCTTCAAAATCCAATTGGCTTTATATATAGCCGAGGAATCTAGTTGTCTCATGTAGTACTTAAGTTCGCTTGACCAGACCCCAGAAGTCTCTATGTCCTTTACGCATACTCGTACATAGATTCGAGTATACACTTGCCCTGCACACTTCTGAAGCTCAGATCAACTTATCTCCGAGAACATTCACTAGCCCGTTCGGGAAGGAAAACGTTCAGAACCCAGGAACTCCGCTACTGCCGCTGGCTGCACCAGATCTGTCCACTCCTCGCGTAATATTATAATCGCTCGAGCTACAAAACTTTCCTTATCTGTATTCTGCCATGAGAAATGTCCTTAGTTAACAATGCTTCTATCTGACGAACTATTGATATATGGCTGTCGCTTTATATGGACAAGGATACCTTAGTGATTTTGTTATATGGAAATTTATATTTCTTTATTTATTGAAGTTGGGACATCAATCTGATCACAAAATTTAACCTCACCTTCCATATTGACCTTAGAAAACCTCAGGACAATGAGGCTAGTTGAAAGCAAAACATCTACACAGCTCAAAAAGTTCACACTTTGCCGCCAACAAATTGATACTCATTGAAGTACCCCATTGAAGATGGGTCAATTCTGTTCCCATGATGTTCTCCCGTAAGCCTTGACACTAACAACACTCAAAACACGCCTCCATACTTTTAGAACATGGCTCTCAAGGATCCTTCCTCAATCACGTTAGAGCAAATTCTTATGTTTTGGAATACATTTTGAATCTCTTCATGAAAATAATTCGATTTTTAATTTTAATATGATCTCTCACGAACTTTAACTCTTCCGCCAGCAACTAGAAGTTGTATAGATATAAATATCTGCTTATCATTTAGTGACCAAAATACTTCGAGTTGCATTCGTATTTCTCTTATCTAACTTATCCTTTCATTTTTTTTTTTCTGTATCATCTAAATGTTTATTTTTCAAATATGTATTTGTATTTTAAGTTGGATCATTGCTTATTGTAGTGCCCTAAAATTTAGGTAAACAATCTATTTTTAATGTATTAGATGTTGTTTAGTTTAATAGAAAAATTAAAAATATTTACATTCGTGTATTTACAAGTATCACATACTTTAAAACTAGGTGAAATGGATAATCCTTTACGAAAGCATTTATTTTTCATAAAATTCTATGTATTTATATATCATAAATAAATACTATTTAGTGAAGCGCTATTTTCTAATAACATCCATAAAATATAAAGTAATGCAATCGTTCCCAAAATGAAGTAACCTTCTTAAAATATGTTGATTTACATAGATACTCAGAATCATATAATCGCTTTATACCATACTTCGATTACTATGTGAACGTGAATTGATTTTGATGAAACTTGGAGATTGAGATGTAGCATCTGTTCACCTAATTTCATGAAAAAGTCAAAGCTGTAAGGGATTGGTTTATTAATTAATAGTTTAAAATGTTTTGAAGGCCAAATGCTTGTAACTTTAAACCTGGTATACTTATGTGCAGCTATGAGATTTACATTTTTTTTTGTTCGTTAATTTTTCTTAGAATAACCATTGATTGGACTCCATTTAGATACTCTCGTTGAAAATTAAACAATAAATTTAAATCACTTTATTTAAATTTAAATGTCTTTGTTTTGGAATATGTTAGTTCATTTTGCTCCTATACTATCTTTATAAAATTCTCTAGTTAAGAGATACACTTACACAAGTTACATAAATAAAAATAAATATTTATAGAAAGGAAATTCGGTACAAGACAATTATTAATACAGACATATATATATAAGTATTTATTCCTTTTGGTTAAATATATTGAGCCATATATATTCTTAGCTAGATAATTTTTGGGTTATATTTAGAAACATAGGAGTATAAGAGTAGATACAATTTTAAATTTACAAATTTCTCAATTAGTGTGAGTGCCAGGCAAAGTTTTTCATTTAAGATTTTACAAAGTAAGTGTTGTAAAAATAATTTATGACAATATAAATTATCCAATTCATAGGATTTTGAAAATTTAAAAAGACAAAAAAAAAATGAAAAGTAAACTAATGTGTATAAAATAGCTGAGTGTTTCAATATTAGGGATTTTTAAATTTGTTATAATTAGCATAAATTTATTCAAAATTTATTAATTGTGTCAAGCTATTGTAATATGTCAAAATAGAAAACACAGGTTTTCTTTAGTATATCAATGAATACCCATAATAATGCACATACTTTGTGAAAATACTCGGGTTTTATTCAAAAGTATGTGCAGTACATAACCTATTAGCATAATGAGCTAACTTTACTATCAAGTTTCAGAAGCTTTTCATACAAAATTTTATAACTTTATGTGTTAAGATGGGGAGTTTTTTGTTTTTTGACCGTAGATATTATAATTAGATGGTTTTTTTTATTGGGGTTCGGTCAAGGGACGTCGTGGCACTAAGATCCCATTTTCATGACTAATGTCTGGGTGTCATGAAAACGGGATCTTGGTGACACAACTTCCCCTCTCGCCTTCGTGATATCCCTGAAGATGGCTTACAATGTAAGGCGAAACGTTGGCAGATAATTAAAAAAAAAACACATTTTTTAAGTTTGTATTTTTGGATCAACCTTGACCGAACGCCAACAAAAAAAATCTAATAATTTATATGTTAAGTTCTCTTTTAAAAATGTATTAAAATTGTTGTAATATATTTCTGATATTTCGCCTTTCATGAAAGGATTATGTTACTGATGAGCACATTTTGAATAATGAGTTTCTCTATAGTGGTTTGTCTAGAGCAAGACTTGAACCCATAGGGCCGGGCAAGGAAGGGGTACTTCCCCCTCTACTTGACGGAAGCTCCCAGTAGATCCCTTGGACGTGACAAGCGCTCCTAGATTCCCCCATTAGGTTTGCAACTTGGACAACCTTTTGTAAGGCAGAGGGGAAACCGTCTGCTACCACTAGTGACTGATATCATTCCCCTTATCACTTTCAGATTGATTACTCTGCATCGACAATGGCCGCATGGTTCGCAAACAATACCTGACTTTCTTCTCTGGAGTCACAGCCATTGAGCCAAACGGCCTAATTGATATAATGACAGGGCGACAGAGTACTTACGAACTGGCATACTTACAGTGGAAAGATTCGCCACACATTCTGCATCCTCTACGCCTGTAATTATTAGGACAATGACTCTGAATAGCTTTAGAAACTTTAGAAATTATACTGGGAAATAATCGACAATTAACATTAAGATTTATGAAATATTATTGAAATGCATTTATAAATAAATAAATAAATATATATATATATATTTTTTTAATAATAATAATTATATTTTCCTTCAGGACTGGGGTCAGACACTTTTTTTGGTCAATCTTGCTGTTGTAGGGGAGATAAATATGGTTATATATTACATATGGTTTAACATTAAAAATGAAANTACAAACTCTACGTTTACGAGATGACAAAGTTTTTAATAACACTGCTGAAGATATTTCATTTGAATTTTTGATTCTGGATTAACTGGTTCCAGGATTTAAGTACATGGAAATAATAAAATTAGTTATGATTATTCCATTGAAAAAAAAGAAAGAAAGGTTCCTGAAAGGACAGATTTTATTTTATAAATAAATTACATATGTTAAT
Organism: Oncopeltus fasciatus; assembly: GCA_000696205.2. Lineage (NCBI taxonomy): Eukaryota > Metazoa > Arthropoda > Insecta > Hemiptera > Lygaeidae > Oncopeltus > Oncopeltus fasciatus. The sequence continues at coordinate 101,510 of KZ807721.1, read as the reverse complement.
AGACTGTAGAATTGTTTTCTCTCTCATCATTTCTAGTTACTAAAATAGAATTTTGCTATTTTTTCAACCCATGGCCACGGGAATCCCGCTTACTCAAATGATAATGGAATTTAGCTTGTTGTAGTCATTCAAATGACGAATTTTGGGCGCCAGGGAAACTTATGGAATCCGTTCGAGTCTCGTTGCGGGTTCATATCCCGCCCGGGGCAATCTTTTATGGGTGAATAGATGCCATGGATGTTTAGAATGGGATGGCAACCCTCTCTCCATGACTCTTAGTGGTTGAAACTCAGGCCAACACTTATAAAAAATTTTTAAAATCGTGGATTCTTTCTGAATTAAGACAGGCAACAAAATAGTATTGCATATTTGCATATTTTATAAATATGAATTTAGTTGTGGTTTATTATCCCACGTAAACTTAAAAAAAATTAATGAGAGAGGATAGAATAAAAAATCTATCTGTCTCAGCCAGGACTCGAACCTGGATCTCTTGCTGCCGGTATGTTTCCATTACACCATCGGGACGAGCTAGATATCTCTAAAGATAGATTTTTTATTCTATTCCCTCTCATTAATTGTTTAGTATTCCATATTGATATTTACATAGCAAACATCAATGCACTGGAAGATTCCTGTTGGTGGGAGTCAAGGGTTTGATCAAGTCATCATGATTACTTCTTGTGTTGGGTCGGAAATACAAACACAATGAGAAAGATTCCTACCACAGATAGTTTGGTAAAATCCATCCATACATCTGACATGATGTTACTTAGGAACTGACATGTTAAATATTAGATGGTTAGATTTTCCTTCGGAGTATTGATGTATATCATTAATACATATACATGAATGTACTACATAAATATGGCAGATTAGACAGATGCCTTATTTCATTCTGCAAGGAAGGCCTAAGTGAAGCAAGGTGTATTGCCAGGAAGGAGTCTGACCGGGGGTTGCGATATGTTCTCTTTCGTAAGGGTCTTTGGGTTTCTGACTCTCTCATCTGACGTCATTCCGTGCCCTGTGATTGCGGTCTCTCCGAGAGGAGAACGGCTATTACGCATTAACACAACAAACAAATGTGCCTTGTATGCCAAGAGGAGAAGCGGGCAGTGAAGTCTGGACAATATACAGACAATAATATTCAGGAGTGAGTCCTTGATTTTACTTGTACAAAAATAAAATAAATAAAAATTGTATTGATTAACAATGATATAGCGTCTAAGCACTGTTTTATATTTTTCCAGTAGGGATTAAACGAATAGCTAAGTGTTTTGTCTTAATAGGTCTCCATAAATATTTATAAATTCTTCTTCCGGGCTTGACCAAGCCGATAAATTTGTTTCTTGCCAAGTTTTTGCACAAGAATTACGTGATTCTTCATTCAGCCCTGAAGAAGCCATCATATTATGTGCGAAAGCCTGACAAAAATTAAAATTTTGATACCTGGTAACACTATCCAAATTTCAGAGTATCCGTTAAAAAAAAAATCTATATATAATCTCTATATTACCATTATTTTGGATTAAAACTCGTCTACCAATTCGTTTTTCCGATTGATAATTATGTTCACAAAGCCTTCCACGAACTCCAGAAATATTCTTAGATAGATAGGACTTAACTGAAGTGTTTAACTCTCCCATCTGATGATACAATTTTCTGATTAACAGATCATAGTTATTTCATATTCATAGATTCTTCTTCCTAGATTGAATATTTCGAAAAGTAGTATTTTGCTAAGATTTTATACATCCTGTGTGCTCATTCTAGTCGCAGCCTTGAAGAAGCCATCACAAGATGTGCGAAAAATAATTATGATCTGTTAATCAGAAAATTGTATAATCAGAAGGGAGAGTTAAATACTTCAGTTTTTAAAAAGGGTTGTTTAATATTTTTTGTATGGGCCAAGACCGGAATTTTCTATTAAGAGCTCCTATTAAGCATCTCACATTGCAATCAAGATAATTCTGAACTAAGTTCGAAACAAAAGAATATGGTAGATAAGGAGAGAACATGGTAGATCAAGGAGACAAAAATGGTATCATATTATTTAGTGAATTTTCAAAGGTTATGATAGAAAATCTTTTGGCAATTCGACTGTTTGAACAAACATTCTTTTGTCAATATTTCTGCTGAGCGTTCAAAGTGGAAAAATAAAACTGTAGAATATAGATGGTGCCCTGATCAGCGAATAGTAGTTCGCGAACCTCTGACTATTTAGATCTTTGTTGAAAGTTTATTTTAAAACTACAGATAAATTTAAATATTAATAGTATTATTTTAATATGTTAAAAAGAATCTTACTTCTGTAAACAAAATAACAATTGTTTAGATTTTAAAAAGTGGGCGAAAAAAAATTCTATTCTATAGCAAAATAAAATAAAACATTTTTAATTTCAAAAATAATAAAATAGTTGATTTGGTGTTTCTAAACCCTCCCTTAAACTCACGAATATTGATGCATTATGTTAAAATAAATATCCTATGTCGAATGATCAACTTTATTGTGTTCGAGAGGTGCTAGGCATCTTTCATAAAATATTAAATGTTCATAAATTATAAATTTTTCGTAATTACGATCCTTAGTTCTTTATTGAGAAATCCGCTTAATTTACTCAGACTATCATGACTATCATACATTAATGATAAGTTGTTTAGAGCAGAAAAATATTAATAAAAAAGTATTAATTAATACTTCGCTATTAATATTTTTCTGTTCTTAAGAGGATAAATGTCACTAATGACCAAACATCGAAATTGCCAGGAAGAAGGCCGTCAGTTTTCCACGGATGGCTAGCTGTCTCCTTGACTGATATCCTTGTAGGATCAGGGTGAACAGGAATTGGGAAGGAGCTTGGCTAAACAACACACATTCTATTTCAAATTCCTTCTATAAATTTATATTTAAATGAAAAGTTATAAGCGGCAAGTCATAACGTAAGCCTTCCGGAATTTTATTATTATTTTGTCTGCTTCCATTTTCCCATTGTAAACAAATGGAAGTGCGACAAAACCGCAGTAAATGGATATACGAGAAAACTACCGGACGCAGTTCTGAAGTACTTAAAAATCATTATCTACAATTTAATAATAATTAATGTAAATTAATCAATATTATTATAAATTAATATCATAAATTATTTATTTATNATTATAAATTAATAACATATATTATTTATTAATATAATTATTAATATAAATTATTCAAATCATCATTTTAAGAATTAAAATTATAATAATCCTGATTATAATATAATAGTGAGAAGGATATGTTAGAATATGATAGAGAAGTGAGAAATTATGAATTTTTCTCCCAAATTGGAAATTACGAAACAATATAGAATACCCATATATACTTTGAACAAAAAACCCATGAGTTTGTTTTCAGGTGAATGTTTGATAAATATCACTTCTAAAACGATAAAATCGTAAATTATGGATTGTTTACATATGTAGTAGGCCGTTTTATTCCAACATTTTTATTTAAGTTAACAAGAAAAAGAAGAAAAAATCGGCAGTAGTAAGAAGGGGTTTTTATGTATATAGCTTTTTATATATATAGCCTTATGTATATTTAGCTTTTTCTACGGTACCTTTTGAAGAAGGAACGTTTCTTTATGCGAATTACTATTACTAGAATTTTAAGTTAAAGGAGTTTTGTTGGGTATGAAATATGCTATTTACCATCGGGACGAGCTANATTTTTATTAGAAAACTTACTTAGTGCCTTGAGGTTGGCAAATGAGTCAGTTGGAGTACTCCATTCCCTGCTTATACTCACATAGGGCTGGCCAATCTCTCCAGTAAGGAATAGATATCCATGTGTCCCCACTATCTCTAAGGATACTGTGGCTTGACCAAGCCATAATATCCTGAGAGATCTAACAATGTATTCAGAAAGATATAGGTCGTCGTTGCTTGTGTAATACATGTGAGTGCTGATTTATTGCATTATGTTTTGAAGGCATGACAAAACTTAAAAAAAAAAAAAATAAAAAATAAAAAGCCATAGATTTAGCTATCGGTTTTCACATTTTTTCGTAGGGATAAAGGAAAATATATTTAAAATGAATGAATTTTTATATGTGAATACATATGAAACTACGTGAATTTCAAAAATAAATCTAAAATTTTCTAACAACTAATGTTTATGATGTTAATGAAATCTATTAAACCTATAATAGATAGGATAAAAGCAAATATCGGAAATAGCTGAATGACTGCACAGAAGTCGTGAAAATAAATATTAAAAATAATATGAAAAAGTTCGATTCCAATATATTCCAAGATGTATTTTCTAGTAGCAATGTAAATGTTGACAAATCAATAGTAGAATTACTAGGTGAATACAGCCAATTAAATAACATTGTTAGCAAATAACAAAATTTATTTTATTTTATAGAATGTAATAAATAAAAACCCAAATTGATATTTTGCTAACTACTTCTTATTATTTAGTATGAAACGGAAAAAAAAAAGAGTATAATAGTATACAATTAAATACTTGTTAATTAGGTAATGTTTTTTAATATATCATCTGATGCAGGAACTGTGGTATTTTTGAGACACGTAATGCAATGCAACCAAACATTTTGGTTACTTTTTTTTAAGTGTTATGTTATTCCCGCTCGCAAAAATATATTTCAATGGGGGGTGAGAAAATCCGTGTACTATGAATAACGAAGAATTTTTGTGTCACTTCAAACAACGGTAGGTTAAGGGCGCTTAATACAAGGGTACAACAAGGTTTTCCCACTTTTTTTTTAAAGGAAAAAGTTAAATATCTTAATATTAATCAATTTTGAGCTAATTTTTCTTTTGCTTAATATTTGTTTAAATAAACGGATAAAAATGTATTATACTAAAACTTTGGGAGTTGTAAGACATGGAAGTGAGCCTATAACTTGCAAACCAAAGATCCTACGCGAGAGTAGGCGTAGGATAGACCAGCCGTCGAATGGCTCTCGGTAAGAAGGGCCAGAAGCACCCAGCACGACATAGGACGGTTCTGGAGGGTTCATAGCATTCCAAAAGCAAGGGCTTTCCCTTGACGGTCCCAGTTAAGACTCTCACTAACCTCTTGGGAGTCTTCATAAGGGTCAAGGTGAAAGTGCCTCCGTGATTCTCTGACAGGTACATGTCAGCTTCCTATCATCAGACCCCCCCCCCATTCTCATTTACTATTGAAAGTTAGTCATCAAATTACATCTTACACTATATTCATTCTAGAAATTTTTTTTCTCAATACTAATCATAACGAAGGTATTAAGATTTACTTGTCTTCCTTTAAATCCCTCCTCCCTCTCGAAATATTCCAGCCTTTAATGAATTCATCCTACTGCATAAAGTAGCTTAAATCTGAATTTAGTTTCATTATTTTAAAAATACTTTCAGCTCCTAGAATGTAGCTACATACCCATTATACTTGTTGATTTAATCTCTTCTTTAAAAATTTTCGAATTAGAAAATAATGTCTGAAAGTAACTTGGTAGAATATAGTTTCTTTTCATATTATAAATGAAACTAAATTCTAATCATTGAACTTCTAAAGGAAACTACAATATCAAAATAAATATAATTATTAGCAGATTTTTTTTTTTTTTTTTTTTTTTTTTTTTTTTTTTTTTTTATGGGGTTCAGTCAAGATAGATCCAAAGAATACAATTTAAAAAATGTGTATTTTTTAATTATGTGCTAACGTTTCAGCTTTATTGTAAGACATCTTACAATAAAGGCTATCATTAAGGCGAGAGGGGACGTCGTGTCACTTGGATCCCATATTCATGACCTATGGAAAGAAACTCTCCATTTAAAACAGATCTAAGTGTGTGTGATACTTTAAATAAAATTAATTTACTACATATGTAGTTTTCTTTGGGCTTTGCGAGTTCTGATAATAAACTACAATTTATTTTTCCACTTTTATTATTATAAACAGTTTTGCACCAATTTTAAGTTGTTTGCATATACATTTGTACATATAGTAAAAATCAAATTAGTCTTATTTTTTAGTCCGCAAATTTGGTAAGTCTTAGAAAAATGATGTTTGTCATCATGGTTTATTCATATATGCATACTGTATTCCTGCCTCTGGAAAGAAATCAAGGATATGTCCTTGCGTATAATATATGAACCTATACATCAGTTCAAGGATTCAAGCTGATTACTCTTCGGATTGGAATTATCTTTAGAGGTACAACTTTTTCTTGTTATTTAACAGATCTGATATTTTTTTTTTTTGGTCAAAAATATTGAACAAAGTCATTTTTGTACTTGAGTCGAAAGTACCCACCTTGGTTACGGCAATCTAAAGTTTAGTACATTTATTTATTTACACTTTATATTTTTTATCTATTTTCAACTACTTTACACCTTTCTAATCTGAACCGGAATCAGATATGTCTCTCGATGGGTGGGGATGTTCATATAACTCAAGGATTTTTCCTTGTTTCTGTTCAGGACTGGAATTGTTAACTCATTCAGGAAATAAAGCAATCTTCCTTTCTAAAATACTAAGCTTCCGGAAGGATTGCATTAGTAAAATCGCCAAATCACTTTACCTACTCTTTTACGAGAGTCCATTTGAGAGTACATTTTTTTAATGTACTTTACAAAATTATCAAAATGCCAATACTTAAGTTCCAATAGTCATGTACACGTTAATTAATGGATTCTCTTAAATGTTTTTTGGGAATCAGAAAAGCTAACCAATGAGGATAGGATGAGATTTTTTTTTTTTTTACGCAGTGTCTTATTTATATTTTTACAGTGCCAGGGGGGATGAAACAGTTTAAGAAGTTATTACATCTCCTTGAAGGACATCCAGTTGGCAGTGAAAGAGCCGTAGCATGATTGTCGAGAGAAATCTGTGAGCAGCATCCGGAGGTCTTTGTGATCCGGACGGGAAATAAGTATTTTCTCCCGTTGGGGCGCGCATATGAGACAGCAAAAGAATTTTACAAGCCTCGAGAAAGTCAGCTGACTGGGGATTCTCTTCAAACAGACGTGTGCTCGTCGGAGAACTGCCGCCACTTAATGACCAGCTGGGAGGATAGTGAATACCGTGATTAGAATCACCTTACCTTGACGGCGCCGCTCTACCGTCAACGAAATTCTAATTGCAAAATGTTTAAATTCTGAAGCAATGGTAGTTCAAAGACACTACGTCTTTCACAAAATGTGTTCAACCCCCAAACCGGTTGGCCAGTCTACTTATCTCACTCGGGACAAATTCTTTTCAAGAAAATGAGGATTTTTTACTTATCTAGTTCACCCAAAAAAAGTGTGTGTTGCACTAATCTACTTTTCTTCTGAGGAAGAGTAACAAGTTACTCCCACAATTAAAAATTAATAGTGATATTCCTTCTTTTTGTTTATTCTCCTGCATATTTGGATCATAATTACAATTAAGAAATCAAGTAACAATATGTATGTGTGTGTGAGTTTCATATTGTAGGTTTGAACTTATCTTGGTGGTGTTTTCTCTGTGGGCAGTATGACACTTCACGCTAGAAATATTGACTATTAGATTTAATAGTCTGGCGGAAAGGAGATCGTTCATATAATTTCAAAGTAGGATATTTTATTCTTTAATAATAATATTAATGTATTAGGCCTTAATGCAAAACTTGTGCAATTATTATTACAAAGGCTAATGTAATTAAAATTATAAAATCAGATATTAACAATGAGAATATCTGTATAATAAATAATATATTATAAAATATTTTGTAAGTGATTGTTTATTAGTAACACAAATAAAATATTTATTAATATGTAATCATCTTATAATGGGGCACCCTTGGTTTAATGGTTAGTTCCAAGGCTAGTATAAGGTTTAGTTAAGAGCCCAAGTCCTCAGTAGCTGGTTTAAAATCTCTCGGGTTTATAAAGCCATCGGGAAAAAAACAACAACAAAAAAAACA
>KZ807721.1:45175-78933 GCA_000696205.2 Oncopeltus fasciatus | reverse complement strand
CCCACTCATCCAACATTCTTATCTCTCAAGGAAACATTTATCAAGTGACTGAGCTGAGGTGAAGTAGTTCTGGGAGTCAGGTAGACTAATAAATCATGTATTTTGCTAAGACAGGAATTGCGCCTTCAGCTGCTCGAAGTGACGGATTGGTACTCGATGACACACTTGGCGGAAGCTGTGATTGAGGACGTCAAGAACCTTCCTCTCAAGGACAAGAAAGGGACAAGCAATAAGAAAGCAGAAAGGGCTGAAAGTAAACGGAAACTGAAAGAGATTATAAAGAATCTGGAAATCCAGCTTGGTTATGGCCCAAAAACTTCTTTAGGTAATCAATTTCCAATATTTGTTTTCGCCTGTTATGCGGATTCTTCGCTAGCTAATAGTCCATATTAGCTATCATTGTTCCTCGTACAAGACCCGTGGTGCCTACTTAGTCTTTAAGGCAGAATATTAATTCAGAGGTAAAGTTTGCGATTTATAACTTTCCTAACCGAGCATGCCTGTGATTTGGCATGTAGGAACGAATAGTAAACGATAATAATATGAAAAATATTAGATATATATAGTTTGATGGTAATTAAAAATCCTGATCAAATATATTTGTACAATTAATTTATTCTAGGCCAATATTTCGATAATATATTTTTCTTTAATAATAAATTTAGGGCTGAAAATACATACAAATAAATTTTTAGATTTTGTTATGATTTGTAATTATAAAACCAATAATCTATTTTGTTCTAAATTCGGACATTTAATCTAAGTAATCTAAATAATTTTTTTTTAATATTTTGAATTTCAATTTACTTAACGAGACCAAAAGTTAATTCTTGTATATCAGTACATCAATATATGTAACCTAACTATTGTAACCTACCCTTTATATCAGTGTGGCCATGGCTATTATAATAGTACTGTTATTTTTAACGAATTCAGATAGTGTTCCTTAATTTTAAAACTAATTATAATATGTAAATAAAACTATCTATTAAAATGTGTTTTCAGCCTTGAAGAAGAGAGTATATATTTACGAAATATTGGCCTATTATAAAGTGATTGGAGAAAATTATTTAACCAGAATCCACAATAATCTTCTTAATCTAATATCTTATCAATTATTATCGTATGCAAAAAATTTACAAGACAGAATAGATACTTAATTGTACCATTACAATACAAGTCATACAAAATTTATAGGAAAATAAGTACTTAAGAATCTTACTAAAAAGTAATAAAGTGTAATTTAATCTATTTTATGTTCTAATAGAAATTTATAAAAAAATTTTATTAAGGGATAAGTATAAAAATATACAAGGATTTTTTTATTAATCCAATTTACTCTTTCATATAGAAAGTCAGCAGAACTGAAATCGATAAGTGTCGAGCGTTATTATATCTCATTTCTTGCCCTCTTCTACTATTAAGTGAGTAGTCTTTACAAGACATTTGTGTAATCTTATGGTTTACACCCTTCCTACTGGTTAAGGAAGTTATTACTTCCTAAGGTATAGCTTGGTAATAGTTATTACATTCTCAGATATATGGGAAATACCGTATAGCTAAAAAGCAGCTCAAGGAAGATGAGTTTGAGTCGCGTACCTTCAGTCCAGAGTCTAAATTGAAACTTCAGTTATGCAGGTCATTAACCAGCATCAGTGAATTACAGCTGGTACACTTAATTACAATGGCTAGTATATTTCAGATACCTTTTTGTGTGTGAAAAAAAAAAGCGCTAATTTAACAAGGATTTTCCTAAAAAGAGTTCCTCTGTTGCCTTTAGTGTCCAGTGTTACTGTCTACGAAACAGGATTGGATCAACAATTTGAGTTCATAATATTGCAAATGAATTTGATATTTCTTCAAGTTTTCTGAAAGTCCTGGAAGCTTTCTAAATACTTTAATGGTATGACAAACTACAAATGAAATTCGTGTATAAATTTATTAGTGAATTCCCATATCTGTTTGTGACAATGAACTTTGAAGAAACGTTTCATTCCACTGAAAAAAAAAAAAAAAAAAGAAAAACTACGAAATGCGTATATTCGGCATATATGAATAACTATTTTTAACAGCTAATTCTATAGGAATATGGCCAAAGAATTTTTTCTTGTATCTATGTGGATGCGAATTCTAAAAGTTTAAAAAAATTATTTCAAAACAACCAATTATAGAAAACATCTTCAAACAATAATAATAATAAAAATTCTTTAAAGCAGATTTAATTTTACTAAACAAATTAATAAATTTCTTGTGATTTATTTATATCTTGAACATTTTTCTTTATTAACAATATAATAATCTTAGTGTAAAAATAGTCAAGACGATTAACTTTTTATTCAATCATTTGAACGATCACTCATTAAAATTCTATACACATACAAGAAAAATAAAATCAGCTTCTTTGATTTTTGCAGGTTCGAATTTACCTGTAAATTTATTGCAAGAAGTTAAACATAAGATTTATATTTTTTAAAACAATTAATGAGAGGGAACAGAAAATAAAAAACTATCTGTCCTCGCCAGGAATCGAACCTGGACCTCCTGCTATCCGGGCTGGAATGCAAATTAATCCATTACACCACAAGGACCAGCCAGCTATCTCATTCAATTCCCTCTACATTAGCGAGAATATTTATAAGATTTATAGTAAAATATTTTATTTCTCAATTATAACATTTTATTTGAAAATATTAATTCATTTTTGCAGCATTCAAAATTAAAATGATTTAACTCCATTAACTACATTATATAACTCATACTACACCAAGTATTAAATATGTAAGTGGAAATTAACACTAACCATTCTTTTTTACAGGAATTGAAATACAAAAATTGAATAAAGTAATACAGGATTTAAAGCAAGATTTAAGTAACAGTCGTGAAGAAACTCAGGAACAAAGAAAATTGCTTGAGATTAGTGGTAAAAATTATAGTTGATGTAAATGTGTACATATATTTTTTAGTTATTTTAAAATTCTATATTGGAATCTAAAAATATGTGAAAGAAATATCCACGGATTTTGGTGGATTTATAGATTTTAAAAACTCTTGAATCCAAAAACTTGCTTCTGGAAAATTACTTTATTCTGAAACATAACAACGTCTAAACGGGATATTTTCAACTTTTGCAACAAAATTTGCAAGGATAGGATAGTCACAACCAAATTTCTGGTTGACTTTTGTGAGATCGAAAAATTGTACTTTAAAAAAATTCTTTAAATGTAGATCAAAATTTCAGATTTCTCTTAGGTAATCAAGCTATTCACATTTGTACCATGGCATATCTTTTGAAAGAGTTCAAGGGATGATTAATCAGAACTTAAAGTTGAGTGATGTGCAGTAGACCTTTTACAAAAGCTATAATTTTTAAATCACTTACTAATAATGTAATAATGGTAGAGTTAAGGCGCAGCGCCATAGATTTTTACCTTCTATTTATAAGATAATTAGTAACAATTCTCACAGAAACAAATTCGGTATCCAATTTTAATAAATTATTGCTAGCAGTAAATTAAAATTTGTTTCATTTTACGAATTTCAGAGAAATCTAATAAAACATTGGCGGATGAAATTTTCAATTTAAAAAGACTTTCTTTCGAAGATAAAGAAAAGGTTAAATGCATGGAAGGAAAAATAGAAGATAAAATTCTTGAACTCACAAGCTTAATAAAAAAATATGAACAGTAAGTAGCAAAAAAAAAAATATTACTTGAAATTTGTTTTTTTTTTTTAATATATGAAGGTTAGTGAATAAATGAGAAAATTACATAATATATTTATTATTTTAAAATTTTTGGATGCTCTCGCCGTCAATAATTGACTTTCAGAAAATATCGAATTGGGTTTTAAAAAAAGAAGAATATTTTATCTACATGCAATCAATTGAGTGAAATGACAGTTCTTTTTCAGGAGCTCTGCAATTTAAGTTGTCTGCTGATAATGAGAAGAGGTATTCGCTTTCCAACTAGTTAGAAGCTTTACGCCACAGAGGATTTGGAGGGAAATACTTATGTAGCTTACATGTATACATGGTTACCTTAAATAGGCACTAAACATACTTTTGCCTTTCAACAAAAACTTGTACTTGTACTTAAAAACGTGCTCGTGTCAAAATTTAATTTTTATCTAGCAAATACAACCGACTAAAATACATTTCTTCCCATTTATTTTCAGTGACCTCTCAGAATGCAAAAAGACCATCATTAACATTAAACTAGAAAATGTAACAAAACAAAAATTAATAGAACAACAGTTACTTTCTATTAAGTTCCTTGAAAAACAGTTAGATGAGTGGAAAGTGAAGGAAACGAATATGAATGAAACTATTTTGACTTTGAAAAATGGGATATCATCAATGGAAAAATATGAAATTGAAAAAATGGAACTTCTCAAGCAGGTAGGAAAGTGCGTAAAATGCACTTTTATTTTAAAACTATTTTCTCCATTTAAAACAATAAAATGATTAATTACTTTGTTTTGAAAAATAGCTATGAAACGATAAAGTAAATTTTCAAGAGATAACAAAAAAAGACTCTTATAAGCTTATAATGTTTGACACACAAAATCACAATGCAAATAAGCGTATGTAAGGTTCTGTAAAACTCAAATGTTTATCCCATTTAACCTTTCCCCAATTGTGGGGTGTACCTTTCAATGAACGCATTCAGCTCCCTTGGTTTAACGGCAGAACCATGTTTCTGCTTTATTATAATTCTACGCCTAAAACTTAGTTGTTGGGCAGAGAAATAAGTCGAATGCCAAAAGGCTAACTTGTTCCTACGAATATATTTATACTAAAACAATTAATGAGAGGGAATAGAATATAAAAAACTATCTGTCCCAGCCAGGAATCGAACCTGGATCTCCTGCTATCCGGGCTGGTGTATTGAATAAGACAACTAACACGTCCTGGTAGTATAACTGGAAAGTACACCAGCCCGGATAGCAGGAGATCCAGGTTCGATTCCTGGCTGGGACAGATAGTTTTTTATATTCTATTCCCTCTCATTAATTGTTTGAAATTTACGTGGGATAAAATACCACAACCAAATTAAATATTTATATTTATACTAAGTTGTGTTGAATTTTTTTTTTTTTTTTTTGTCTTTTTAGATAAACTTCTTAAATGTGCTTAAAATAGATCTATTCGGTTCCTAGGCACGATGAATCTGAAAATAGAATAAATAAAAATGTTTTTTTCGCCGTACATCGTAAATTTCTTGTATACGACTGAAACAATTCCCACGATATATGAGAATTATATTCTATCCGAATTAATATGATTCTATAACTTTATGAGGGTTAAAATGAGGTTTTAAAGATTTAAGTTCTTGTTAACAGCCAAAGTCTTTTATCAATGGACACGCTCATAAATGTAATCGAAAAATATTATTCAAAGAAGAGTTTTTTTTTTGTTTTTTTTATCGTATATATTATTATTAGATGTTTTTTTATTAGGGTTTGGTCAATGTAGAAGTCTACCTTGACCGAAACCAAACCAAAAACACCTAATAATGAAAAATATTATTTTGTAATTCTTTTTTAGTACTATGTAATTTATATATAAAGGAAAATAAACCAGTGCGAAATAATTTGTAGTATTTTTTTAAAATATACTTGAAAGTCACTTTTCCAGCTGAAAGAGAAAACAGAGAAGAGTACGAAGCTGAAAGACAGATGCAAAGAGCTTCAGAAGGAACTGAAGTCTGCGAAGTCGGGCATGGCGAGACACTCAGCGAATGAAAGTGAAATTTCTCGTGAGTATCTCTCTGAATCCTCTACAGTTTGCAGTACGACTAAGTCAGTACTTCTTCAGTATTTAGTTTAATTAGAGTTTAAGCCAAGGGCGCCAGGGTATCTCTTGGGATCCGTTCGGGTCATGCATCCTGGCGCTGCGGGTTCAAATCCCGCCCCAAGCAAGCTTTTATCGATAAATAGAATTTTTAGAATGGGCTCGCAACCTGCTAATAGCACCTCCCTCCATGACCCTTAATGGTTTAAAGGGAGGCTAATAATTAAGATTTAAAAAAAAAAACATCTGCAGCAAGACATCTGAGTCACGACACCCGAACAAAATATATAAGCACAAAGATAATTTAAATTTTCAGCAGAAATTTCAGTTAAATTATCTTTAAATAATTTTCCACAATAGTGTGAAAGTTAAAACGAGTAAATTTTGCCAAAAATGTTATGTTCTGGGAAAAGGATTCTCAACAAGCAGGAAAACGGATCATTCGTTCGCTAATTTCGGGGAAAATTATTAATAAACAAAAGTTTCATTGATTAAAAATTACTAATTACCTCAGTAAATATATTTTCGGATCCAATACAAATTTTTTACATTTTTGAGTAAAACTTTGAATTAATGAATGTCCTAATTGCCACTCCTGTGGCACGCAGAAGACTATTTTGCTTGTGGTTTTAACCAACATTTTAACATTTATCAGCAAATATAATTGATGAGTAAAAACTATTTCATATTTATGGTATGCAAAACGGAAAACATATGTGCTTTAAATGAAAAATGGAACATTTATCTATTGAGGTCTGCATCTCTTGTGTAAGTAAATACAAGCTCTGAGCTCTGACAACAAAAAGCTGCATCTCAGCTTTTTGTCGTCAGAGATTTAGACCTCAACAGAGAAATGTTTCATTTTTAATTTAAATCTTTCATGTTTTCAGCTTCTTTCTTAGCTTTTTGTTGCCATTAAATTCCTTACTCTGAAAAAAAAAAAAAATTAAAAAAACAGCTCTAGTTCATTCCTCGAAATTTGCTCTATATAATCTAGTTCGTATGATGTTACACAGTAGATGCAGCTTTACAGGAATAATGTATTTAAATCTATTCTTCAAGCACTCATTGTATTTAATAATAATTAATTAAACAAGAGTAGTCTGCTTAGCTTTAGAGTGACAGAACTCTTCTTTGTGATAAACATTCACAAAACTGAAGTAATTCAGTGATTAGTAACTCAAGTATTTATTTGCCTTTTTTGCTGATTAGAAGCCATGTAAACGTTTTTATCAATATAAAGACTAAAATAACTGCGAATATGCTTGAACAAAACATTTACAGGTCTCAAAATATATCAAGTGATAAAAATATATAGTACGTAGGTGAAAGTATCTAAATTACTGCGTACACTATTTTTATCGATGAGTTATGCATACATATGTAACATATTTATTGAAAAAATCAAATCAAATTTTTCCTTTACAGTTACAGGTGAAACGGAAATAGATATAAGAGTGCAGAAAGTTTTTAATGAAAACAGAATTGAATTGTTAAAAGAGAAAAACAAAAAGCTAGAAACTACCCTGAACAAAATACAGAACTCAAGAAGCTCGAAAACCAAAGTAACTCCGCCTTATCGGGAAATAAAAATAAAAAACGAGTCTAAGTATTCTGATAGAGTATTTATTTAAGTCGTTTGTCCAGGAGTAGGTGTTGTACCATCAAGTAATGTGTGATAATTAATTTATAATACATAATCATATTAATAAACTTATTTACTGGCCGAGGTCTTCAATACTAGGGATATATGTATATGTACAAAATACAATCTACATTAATGAATATTTATTTCTTAAGGCACTCTACTCATAAGATAATCAATTTGCTAGATCCTCCGGTTCAATGAACTTGTTTTGAGCTTCTTGTTGTGTTGGTTGCTGCCGGTACTTGGCGCGTTCCATTTCCTCCTCTGCACGGCCTATGAGGGCGTGGATATCCTCTCGGAAGGGGTGGATTTCCAAGGCCTCTTCCAGATCTGCAAGAGCGCCCTTAGCTTGCCCGATCTCCAGGAGGGCCCGCCCGCGGTTCAGGTGGCTTGTGAACCGCAGCTCTGCATTCACCGCCACATGTGGCTTCAGAAGATCCAATGCCTGCCCCACAGAAAATCTTTAACTAGTGGGAAGTCGCAGGAGGATTATGTGTATAAAGTACTTTTAGCTAAAAATTATGTTTTGAAATTTATCATAATTGTTATAAAAACATCATTAAAATATTCGATTACATTGAATTCTATTTCCACTGGTACAGTAGACATGCATTTTATCTTTGCCAAGATTCTGGTAATTATTATTTTGTAACTTTTATTTATTTTACATTTCTGTTAATATAAAAAAAAATTGTAATTTGATTGCAATGAAGAACAAAGAACAAAAATAAATAAATAAAAATAACATACATGACAATCGCATGAGGAGAAAAGAAGACCAAATACACTTCTCTCAAATTAATTACGAACTACGTTCCCAGGAGGTCACGAAGCCATCATCCGACTCACGACGGGGATAGTTTTAAGGGTTGGAGTTGGAGGACAGTGTCTGTGCCAATGGATTAGGATGTTATGGGAGTTAACTGTGAAAAGGGTGAATCGGGAAGAAATGAGGTCGTCAACGAAAAGGATATTAAGATTGTGGTGAAGGGAGGAATCGGATACATTTTAGCATTAGCTCAAAATTAACATTTTGATGTTCAAAATTATCAATAAGAATCACTTTTCTTTCTATCAATTTCAATCAATTAAAATAAAACTTTCACTTTTTATTTAAGTGACTTGTTTTGTTCGCTATAAATTAGGATAATATTTAAGGAATAAATTATTTCATTAGATATAGTTTAAATATAAAGAAAAAAAATTTTTAATTNTTTAGTATTATTTTTTTTTTTATATAAACTTTTATTTATTTATTACATTCTGTTAAATAAAAAAACATTTTGTAATTTGATTACAATGAAATTAAAAATGACATTCAATGTCAATCACATGAGGAGAGAAGGTGACCGGCCAATGACACCACTCTCAAGCGAAAAAAATTAAAATTTTTTTATTTTACAAGAGTTTATGGCAAAATTTTGAGAATAATCCACAATTTATTATCTTTAATTTGATATAGTCCAAATACTTTATTGAGAAAAGGCCACAGAGCTAAGGAGAGATTTCAGTATGTAGGTTACTTTTAGTTAACCTAACATACACATTAATCTACAGTAAATATGTTTAGATTTAATCCCTTCTAATCATTTTTTGTCAAATGGCATTCTTAATTCATTTATCTGACACACATGTCAGACTGGGTGCGCTCTTTCGTATAACTGTGAAATCCACACTGCTGCAATATCACCAATCGATTGTATATTGAAATGAATTATTATTATCACTTACCTCAGTAGTGTCTCTCAGCACTCGCCGGTAGTTTCCAAGTGCAAGTTGAGATTCGGATCTTGCAATCCACAATTCGGGGATCTTCTTCCACGTTAGGAGGGCATGAGAGAAGGCTGATATAGCTCCCAGGTAGTTACCAACTTTGTGAAATGAACTAAATGTATTTTAAAAAGGTTAGAGCATTAATATTAGGAAAATAAACTCCTACTTAGGAAAACAGTTTTATGGTAATTCCTCGTAAAAATCATAATATAACATCTCAGATACCAAGGCCCCTAACGATTTGTTTTGAAAGAGTTGCAACACAAAAATTCCCTTTTAGAAAAATGTATGTTTTTATACTGACCGTATTCCTTTCAATGGCTTAATTATAACAACAATAATATACTTTAATAATGTATGAGTTAAAATAACAATATAATAGCTTATTCTAGTGAATTTTTTTAAATTGATTCTGAATGATGACGTCAAATCAAACTGAATGATTCAATAAAATATTTAGAGATGTTTCAGCTGATTGTTCTGACAAGGCACTGTTGTCCATCCCTAAATAAAAGAAAATTATGAGTACATATTTGAAGAAAATAATTTATACAAAAATGCTTGCAACTAACGAGGCGTTTGATTAATCTGAGTCTAGGAAATCCTAACATTTATTTCCAAGTAAATGAAACTCCTACAAGTAGTGTTTCTATATTTTTTTTGTTATTTATTACGAACTCAACATTGAACTCTACGAAGTTTCATCTGGTAAGATTATTATTGATTAATTAAATAATTTCGAACCTATTCGACTTCTTTTCCAAATAAGTGTTACTTAGAAAATACATTTCTGAACAAAAGAATAATTTAATGCTGATTTATCAAAAGTATGTGAATATTATATATATATATATATATATATAACCATTATGGTCTCACACACATACACAAGCGTGTTTATTTATTATATTTCCAATTTTTTTAAACTTTGATAGATGTGTATTACTTCACACATATCTATGGTATATTGGNTTTAATACTCACTTGCCTTTCTGAAGAAGCCAATCGGGATCATTTTCTTCTGGTTTTAAATCTTCAGCCACGAATCCAGTTTTTCTTCTAGCCTCGGCAGTTTTTCTCAGCCACTGTGAGAAAAATTTAATTAGAATACTTCTATATTTTAAGATTTTAAGGAATGATATATTTGTTAAAAGGAAATAAGTACCTAAGGTATAAGGCAATAATGTGTACAATTATAATATTCCCGCTAATTTTATTTATTAAACATAAAAATGCTAAAACTTTTTTCAAATATTTTATTATTTTTAATTAACACAATCCTCAATACAATTAATTTAGGATCAATAGGCAGTTCTCTCTTAAGTATTTTTAAAATTTCTTAATTAATTTTTTTAATTTACATTCATTTTTATGCACCTTTCGGGCATTTTACCTGTTATCAAGTGTTTATATATTTTTTATTACACACTACTCCATAAAAATTTTATTTTGTCATATTGAATAAATAATTCTGTACAATACAAAGGATACCTAATAGCTATTCAATATTATACTTAACTAGTATCGAACTCAGTGAACTGACTAATCTTTAATATTGTAAAAGTAAGATGAACTCAAACATTCCGTAAAGCGTTTGAAGAGAGAGATATCGAAAGAAGAAGGTAGACCCCACATCTTATACTGGTTGCGGCAGTGTTTGTGACTGCATAGGGATCGGACATCAAGTCATAATTGTGGAGTAGAAGAGAGGGGTCTTTGAGGCACAAAGTGCATTTCAGAGTCCCAAGGATCATGCCACTCTTGGCCATTTATTTCATACAAGCCACATATGTAAGTTCTCCAAAAGGATACCATCGATAATAGTGATGATATGTAAATGTTAAATATTTATTTACCTTTTATTCTTAGAGTCCTGGAAAGAGAGATTTTGTCAGGGAGCCACTTTATTTTAGGCACAAATGGCTCTGCTGTGACGAGTCAGGTCGAGAAGTCGACTTTAGTTTTCCAAGATTTTCTGTGTTCGGTATTTTTATTTAACATACAAATAATTTATAATATTTTATTATATTTATGAATTTATATTTATTTTCAGTTTTATAAATTTATCCAATTAATATGTGAAAGACATTCAAAATATGCCCTTATTATCATGTCGGCAGCACTGACTGATTTGTAAGGACCAGGTCATTCCTAGTTATGGTGTGTATCTCAACGTTCGCGAATTTCCTTATATTCGATTCCTGCCTCCAAGGGAGATGCAACTATAGGAGACATATGCGAATCCTCTTCCCTTGGTGATATGAAGTTGTTTTGGCTACCTATTATAGATAATAGGTCAGGTCCTGTTAGGAGTGAGGAAAACTTTTATTGATTCCTTGATTTATTTTTATCCTTTTCCTTTCTCACTTCTAATTATTCTAGCTGGGATCCAGCTCTGAGAGGTAAGAAAAAATGTATTGTGTATTGTTATATTTATCTCTGTATCATTTATATGCATCCGTTTTTCTTATTTGGACTCACCAGTGCCCATTTTATTTCTCATTTCATTAAATCGTTAATTACGTTTTTTTTTTTAAATTTATTTATTATGAATATCACAAAACTTTTAGATGTTTTTGTGTAATTTGAAGTTACTCTAATGTTTAATATTTTTTTCTTCCCAAATTTCATTACTTTACTTATTCCAAATTCGATTAAAAATTTTAATATCTGTTCTCCGCAGTTCTCGTTCCGACACTACATCATATGGCAGTTACTTTCATTACCTTAGAGAACTCGTAAAACTAAGTTGCTATTTTGTAAAATGTACACCTTTTATTAAACTTAGTGCGTAGTAATCCGCTAGGTGTAACAAATGTAATCATAAAAATCATATGACCTTGGTTAAATAGTTATTTTTATTTGTAAAGTAGTTAATTACTAAAAAGTATTATTTACCTAAAGAAGGTAAACATTCTAAATTTAGTAGAAAATGTATAAATACTTAATTAGTTAGTTATTTATATTTTTTGGGAAATTATATTGAAGACTGGTAAGAAAAGTTAACGTTAGAGCGAAGTGAAATAATTCAACAGAGTGTGTGGAATAAAAGACATGATTCAACCCTCGTACCTCGACAACCACCTTCGAACCAAGCAGTTTCTAAAACACAATCCTCAGTTTGCGTTGAATTTTTCAATTCAAAAAGACATTGGTTCATTGAATCCAAGTTTAAGAAGTACATACAAGGATTCATACTCCAGAGACTGCAAATTGCTGTCCATGCCTCAGTATGGAAGGATAGCCGAAAGGATTGCCGAAACGTGTGTCAGATTTCCACCGATCTGTACACTCGAAAATAAAGGATCTAATACGAATTATGATCCACTTCCAGGTAGAGGGAGGACTAGCTCAAATGAAACTTCCTATCTCTTTCAGAATGTTTTCCACAAGGACAGAAATAAGGATATCACGAAAAGATCAGAAAAGGTTCAAAGACCGAACATCGTGACTGATTTTGGTAACCATTGTTACAGAATCTACGGGCAATATAATCTGGCAGATAGAAGAGATACTAAAGATGACTTTTATGAAGTGCGAAAGAACATAATGGAAAAATGTAATCCTGGACATCAATGGAAGAAGGTGAACATGTCTGATGGAGTACCGAAAAGATATACTAATTTTATTATAAATTAGAAATCGCATCATTAATGTCCTCCGCTCTCCCATAAAAACAATAATAAACTTCAATGTGCTGAAATACTGCACATTTTTTGAAAAAAATAAAAATATGAAAAAATGAATTTCAATGTATATGTATAATCATAATTTGAAGGAGTTGATGATAGAATGTTGCTGTAACATCAGCTTCAGCTCTCCATACTAGATTCGCTGTGCCTACGAGGACAAACCTGAGCGCAATACTTACCTCATAGCTTAAAAAAAAAAAAAAAAAATAGAAGATAATGTGTGACGTATATCTGCAGGAATAGTTGCCTAAATGTGACTTCCTCCCTGGATGAAAATAAACATAATTTGAACCTAAAAAGCGCCATAATTTACTATTTATTTACAATAATAAATAAAAATCAACACAATTTTTTTTAAATGATCAAAATCTGCTTTATGAGCTAAAAACGGATCTCTTAATTATAAGAAGACAAACAAATCGCTGACTGCTACCGAAGCTAAGCCTTCACTTTTGCCCCCGTCATTACACATTTGCTAAATATTTTATTGTTTGCTTAAAAAAAATAATCCTTGCAAGATAAGGTAGTAAAATAATGCCTCTATTATAATTTTACTTTGTTCTGATTTTGGAACTCAGTTATATATTTGAAATACTTTCAGGAAGCTTATCAAAGGGGGAATAGAAACAGAAATTTTATCAAAACGGGAATTAAAACTTTTATTTTGAAGTTTTTTTTAATTATCTTACGTTATTCCACATCGAAAATGAACTCTCACGTTTCAGTCGGTGATTTTTTTACCTGTATAAAATTGGAGTAATTTAGTTACTCAATCAAAGGTACACATGGTCTGCACTCAAAGACAATTCACTGCCGATTGATACCACTGCCATGTATTTTACATGTAAATATCTGTGTATGTAAGGAATAAATATATTATTCATATTAATTCATAAATTTAAATACTCTAGCAAGCTTGGCTTCTCAAAACATGGAATGTTTCTCAAACTAAAATAAATATTTTTTTTAAATTCCTAATATCTATGGTTTTTGGCTATGGGCAATAGAGCTTTCACCAACCTAAAGAGACCTTCACTATCATGAGAAGCTCTTCTCTACACACATCTTAACAGCAATTTTAATGAAAATTGAACTGAACTTGTTTATTGATTATAATAATTTTATTGTATAATTATTATAATAATTAATTCCATAAACATATAAATAAGTACTATTTTTAATAATAATATCCTAGGAAATTACATTTTTCTGCTAATAAAAGATAGTTTATGGACAGCAATAGAATAATAAAATTTCTCATGAATTTTTATTCCACGGAGTTCCCCTGGTCACTACATCTAAAAGGAAATGAAAGGCTTCTAGGAGAGTTGCTGGAAAGGAATGTACCAAGAGACTGAAGTGGAAAGTGTAAAATCGGGCCAGAATAATGTCTTCCACTAAGGTCATAAGTAGGTCGTAACATAAAGTAAGATTTTAAACGAAATATAGAGCACTAACTGTCAGAAGATCTTAAGATCGGATAAATAGGATTAAAAAGATATCGAATGGTGCGATAGCTCCTCTTAGTTCTATATCTTCTGTTGAGAATGGTCTTAACCAAAGTGCTTTATGGGTCTGGCAAAACGGCCTTATGTATACTCGGTAAAACTATGCCCCATCAACGAAGAAGAGGATAGAGTAGATTTCAAGTTCAGTTGGGGTTTGCCAATGGGAAATCAAAAAATTTTAAATTTTGTTTTCATAAGGTTCTCACGTTTTTATTGTTGATGTCAAGCAAATGAATCCCCCCTTCTCATCTCAATGTACAACCAAGAGCTAAATGCATTTGGAATTTGTAGAAATTTACAAAGCATCGAAGCAGAGCAATATCAGGTTCTTGGAACTTAATAATTATCAAACCATTTCCAAGCAATTTGAAACAATGACTACTCTTAACATAATAATTGCATTAAATTTTAAAATTGTTTTTACAACAAAATTTACCTCGTTTTCCTCGTTAAGTTTAGACTCTCTGCTAGGCGTGGGGAAGGCCCTGAATGTGAAGTTCACTCCAATGGTGCCGGAATTTCGCAGAGCTGGTGTCTTTTCCACTTCTAATTCCTTCTTTTCCTTTCCCCTTGTGTCCCGAGATACCTCTCTTTCTGTGAAAATGTCTCGATTATCAGCTGGATTTCCCATGCTGCAATTTTCGTTGCTTTTGTCTGTTTGTTTTACATTTTCTTCGCGTATCTTCTCTGAAAACATTTAGTGGTCTTAAGTACTTGTGTACAATATCTATATGTAATAACTTCATGCATTTTATGAAGTAGCCTAATTGATGTACTTATGAATATGACAAAATAGGAACTATATACCAAAGAAGTTCAAGAAAATCAATAGAACAAATAAAAACCATTAGGAAATTTAAATTTAAAAAAATATATATTTTTTTACACATATAGTGTTATGCTAAAAATTGTGCTAATTTTATAGTATGTTATTCATGAAACTGTTAGTCTCATTTTTCAGTTCTGTCCTTTTTTCAATGTCAAAAATAGGCACAAAATTTCATTTGATAATATTGTATCTGATGCCAAGAAGTCCTCGAACTAGTTAGAATATTTTGATAATTAAAGTAAGGAAAGATTGGTTCATTTATCGATATTTAACTTCATAGTTGCTGCTTACAAAAATAATTATTNGATAAATAATATAAATAATTATATCAAATAATATAAATATAAATAATTATTAATTACGTATTGTGTTAGAGTTTTGTAATTTCTTTTCTAACTCTTCACTAAATGTAAAAATTTAAAAAAAATAATTACAGTAATTTTAGGCTTACTAGATTCCCTAGGCTAAACAATAAAATTAATATTTTCTGGTCTTCGACCTTGTTTTATGGTAAACAGTGAAAACATAGTTATGGAGGACTTAGCTTATTTTCTAAATTTTGGTAATGAAACTGTTGAATTATATATACTTCACAAAGCTACACATTTTAAATTCTTAAGCTATTGAAAGTGAACATTTGTAGATACTAAAATCACAATCCACTCCGTACGTTGGTCAATCCTTCTTTGATACCCATTCCGCAGAACTGATAAATACGCAAAACGGGGTAAATCATAAGTTAATAGTAACATAATTGACAACCAACTACGTCAGGACTGAACCCCTCCAGGCAGTTTTCAGTTCTGAGATATCCATCGTGGTAGAAGATTTTATTCTTAATTTTGTGACCATTGTACATATAATACAATTGTATTTTAAGCTCCTGATGAGGTGTTATTAGCAAAAAACTGTTTATTAATTAAATTTATAAATAATCAAATAAAAGTTTATTTTAAATAAGTTTTTTAAATTTAACATTTTCCATGTGGTCAATAAGAATTTGTTTCTGATCAGAAGGAATTCATACCGCACTGGGATTCGGCAAGCTTTGATTAAAATCTAAATGATTTATCTATAATTAATTATTATTTATTTTATCATGTAAAGGGCTTAAACTTTAGACCGACAATCCTACCTTTGAGAGCCTGTAGCTTGGAAGAAGCCTTCCTGAGAGGCCCCGGAAGGAAGTCCTTGTCTGTCTCCTTCTCCTTCCAATCCTGAATCTCAGCCAGGGCTGTTCCTTTGGTCTTCATCTTCAGTTCCTCCACCTTCTTGTGCACCTCACCTTCGAGAGCAACCTGTTCGCTGCAACAGGCCCGCTGTCGCTTCCCTCGCCTCTCTTGTGGAAATATTAAACATATATATCATTTTGGCGCTTCTTTCATTTGCTTAAAATAATTTATTTCATTTTGATTCAATAAGGATTAATTTATATGAAATTTAATTTTTTTAAATTCATCATAAATAATTTGAAATGGATATAAAAACATATGCAACGGTGCCCTTTCATCCTCAACCATTGATAAAAACTTCATCTGAAATCAATTGGTTTTATATGATAACACAGTCAAACACACCTACACACTCTCTCTCCCATACACTCACACACACACTCACACATATATATATAGATTGATAGATAGACCAATATAAAATTGATTGGAAGAGGAGGTATTCTTATATATATATAAAAGAATATCTCCGCTACCAATCTATTTTGAGTAATTAGTGAAGAATTGTACTTTTACTTCACACTTTATTAAGAATAATATAATATAAATACGTCACTAATACGTTCTAAATATGTGTGTGTGTGTGTGTGTGTGTGTGTGTGCGTGTGTGCACGCGTTTGCGTTCGTGTGTATGTGTACTCTTTATTCTGTATTCTTTAGATAGTAATTATGAGAATAAAGGTTTTTCAAATTCTGGACTCTTTAGGACGAGTAAAAAGAAATACTTATGCAATATATGAAAAGGAAAAAAAAAGAGGGTCTCTGGAGGTTTAGACCTCTTGATTTTATCCATCAATCTTATGGAAGTGTAAATAAATGATAATTAATTTGTGAAGTCTACAAAGCAATTATTAATATGAAGTTACCTCCGAAAATAGTATGACGTTGGAGAGTAACCTGTGCTACATACAAATGTTTGACAATTTCTCTATAAGAGTCCACCAGAATGCATATTGTTATACATAATATTATATAATGTAATATAGCATATTATATTGTTTCATAGGATAGTTTTTTATTATATTGACAAATAAAAGCTAGTCCTGAGTCATGAATGTTTAGAATGGAATGGCAACTTGCAGACTACCCTTCCCTCCATGAACCTATTACTTATAAAAGATAAATAACATAAAATAAGAAACACATGGAATTACATTCTTAAAACAATCGCCGTGAACGTAGATGAAGATATCCAGATGATATGAGAGAACAGATATCTTAGTTTAGGCAGTTAATTAGAATTTTACATGTTCTAGTATTTACTCATAAAATTGTATGCGCTCTTTAGGGAGTGTTAATTTTGATAAAATACCTGTCTCCTCATTATGAATGAAGCTCTTGATTCATGTATTTGGGCTACAGTAGAATGTAAATTACTATTAAAGACTGTAAACTGTCTATAACAAATTGGATGGATCATAACATATTCCTTCGACTGCATTAGTCTCAAGAACTGGCCCTTTAAGAGTTGTTTGCCGAAAATATAAACAGGAGATGGATTTGTAACACATGGGGGTTAGGGATACAAAAATTATATAAGTTGGAAAAGTTCTGTCACGATAATTACAATAAATACATTATTGGCTTCTACTGCTATTTTCAATAAAAGCATTGAAATATAGCAGCAAGAAACCCAAAATGTTCACTGTTTTATTAATATGTGTAAGTGTGAGTACGTACGCGCGCGTGTGTGTTTGCGNATACATACACACACATATACATATATATGAAGGAATTGTACCTTAATTATTGCTTAAATGTTCTTTCTTTCTCTAATAACTTTGGATTGATCATCATACTTTTTATTTTATATTTCTTAATACTTTTGCCATGCTTAAGCACTTTCAGAACTCAGGGTTACATTCTCAAAGCTCAGGCAACTTTCCAGGATTTTGTCTTCTTCCAGTAGCAAAATGACAATGAAACCGTGGTTTTCAAAGGGCTTATATTTATGATTATAAAATTAAAATCACCAAGAATTGGCTTTTTTCTGTGTCATGGCCTCAATTTAATGGTTTAAAATGAAGATTGGCAAAATGAGTAAAATTAAAGATCTGTGATTGACTGACTTCTGGTAGGATTCCTGAGAGAATTCTAGGATTCTAGAGGTCCCAAGCTTCTTTCTGTAATAGTTCAATTGTTAAAAAATGTGAAGCAAATGTGTTTTTGGATTCCTATATTAAAAGTTTTGTTTTCATTACCTAGAAAAATATTTTCATGATTATTCAAGGGTAACTCTGATCATTTTCCTCCCTGATGGATATGAAATCAACTTAAATACTTCTGAGAGAAAATAATTTTTTTTCACCTCTAACCCTAACACATTTTCTTGTCATTCAAGTATCCAAGAAATATAATCAAAGCTGCCTAATTATCAATTATTTGGGGTAATATTATTAGTTATTTTATGTCGTTATTAGTTTTATATGTCATGAATTTTATCTGTGGTTCTAAGATAAAATTTGTACTGAATCTTTTGAATCTTGTTAAATAATACAAACAAGTAATCATATGGTTTTCAAGTAATTTAAAAGTTTTATTATTTAAAAATATACCATAAGAAACATTGTTCAATATGAAAATGACAGTCACATCTTATGATTTTACATAATAAACCAATTAAAAAAAAAAGAAATTAAAATCTTAGTTAACTAGTTCATTGGTCAATGTCATTATCATTTCTTTTTGAGAGAGAAGAAGGACATTGGAAACACTATTATCATGAATAATAAGAGGTTTTGGTTGAATAAAATTAATTTTAGATGATTTAAGCTATAAAAAAAAAACTCTTATAAGAAAATTATGTTTCTCATTGCAGGAAGGTTCAGATACAGTTTTTAAACAAGTTCGTATGAAGAGGGAAGTTGATAAAGAATGGCTTTCCTGGCTAATTGATATCACACCGGAGCCAGTATACTACGAATAAGGTTTTCCCAAGAAAATGATATAATGCGGATATTTCGTTGTGATTCGTATTCCTAAGTTCCTATAGCACACTTAAAGAAGAAAAAAAAAACTTATCCCACAGGATAAAAGTGGACTCATTTATTTGCATCAGACTAGTATTATTAACCTGTATAATGAAAAATACCTTATATGTGCAAGTCGAGTTCTATTGTAACACAGAAAATACTTTAAAATATTAATTATGTATAGATATAGTTGTCAATAGCAGATATCGTTTCCCCGCAAGAACTGACAATTATTTTTAATTTAGTTTAAGTTTTTTAACTTGATTTTACTTTTTCTTAATTCTTTTTACTAATTTTATTTATTTTTTGGACGAGACTGAATGACTTCATTTAGTCATTTATTTGAGGGTGTTATATGTAAAAGCTACGCGACTCTTACATTTTTTTGAGAATCAATAAACAGGCTTTTTTTTTTCTTTTCTTTTTTTAATGGCGTGTCAACCAGAAGAAGAATTTCTTAGCAATAGGTCATAGTGAGGTATGATGAATTATTAATGCGAATAGTTATTATGTAGATGGACATAGTAATTTATTTGTGCTTGGAAAATAATGAAATTTATAATAATGGCTTTAGACGGATTTACTATTTTAGGCTAAATTCACCTCTTCAAATATAATTTTGAATTAAGTTAATTTCCAGATAGTGACCGTAATATTAAATATATAAAAATTTTATAAGAAATTATTAAAACAAATAAATAAATAAAAATGTTACCTTAATGTAAATTTCAGACGTGAAGAGGTCAATTTTAGAAGGAGGTATATTATGCAGAGGTACTCGTACAATAATTAAGTCTTCTGTCTGTCTCCAGGAGTAATCCTTAATTAAAATAGGCATTGATTCGTTATAAATAGAACGTTATTTCCCCAATCTTAGTGGTTGACAACGAAAAATTAACGATAAACGGCTCTTGACAACCAATAGAATTTCAGAAGAAGAACTCTTATTTCACGAAGTTTTGCATTTCAATTTAAAATTAAGTTTAGTTATATTTTTCATCTTTTAAATCACTGAAATTGGCTGCATGAAAATTATTAATGATTATTTCAATGACCTGAGTAAATGTATTTATTTCGATCTCTTTGTACTAGAATCACAACCTTTCATTCTATAATAAAGGAGGTAAAATAAATTGTGCAACTACTGAAACAATGGTAATCTCAAATTAAAATTAATGTGTTTATAAAGTACTATGCTTATCAACGTAGATACCAAAATTTGTGGTCGCAAAACTGTTTTAGTTCCATATAGAAAGAGTCACGTTGAAAAGTATGTTAAATTTATCAGGCTCTATTGGCATTGTCCATATGAATTCAAGTTTTATTTTCATTCATTTTTTAAAGGTATCATCAATGGATGCAATCAGAGGAATTATTAGAAGAGACATGTTCTCAACGACTTTCACTGTCAGATGAAATGAAAATGCAGCAATCATGGTTACATTCTGAAGATAGTATGTAGTTTTATTCTGAACGATTTTCATAATGCATGTATTAGTCTCAAGAACTGGCCCTTTAAGAGTTGTTTGCCGAAAATATAAACAGGAGATGGATTTGTAACACATGGGGGTTAGGGATACAAAAATTATATAAGTTGGAAAAGTTCTGTCACGATAATTACAATAAATACATTATTGGCTTCTACTGCTATTTTCAATAAAAGCATTGAAATATAGCAGCAAGAAACCCAAAATGTTCACTGTTTTATTAATATGTGTAAGTGTGAGTACGTACGCGCGCGTGTGTGTTTGCGTGCGTGTGTACAAACGTTTGGTAGTGGTGATTTACAGTTTTTTTTTTTGTTTTTTTCATTNATGCATATACATAAATGCCTACAAATTGTGCTAATTTATACTACAGCGATCAATTTAGGAATTGAGTCATAGGCATTCCAAATGAGTATTTATTGTAAATACATTTTCAATATATTTGTTTTAGCTTCAATGGTGGGAGATGTAAATTTGTTTCTGACTAAGAATGATGATGAGTCATTGGTTGGTGAAATATCATTAATGGTTGCTGAGAAAGCACTGAGGAGTGGTGGTCGTGGAAAGGAGGCTGCACTTCATATGTTAAGATATGGTAAATGATTATCATTATTAATTTGAATCCTACAGGGAGATAGGAAAAAAAACTCACTACCCTAGCGGGGGATTCAAAAATTTATATATTCTCAAAACTTTATTTTGGTCTACTAGTTTAAATTCAATACTGATGGAGACATTCATATAATACACAGAATTCTGAACGAGTTTATTTTACTGAAATGGAACTCTGGTAGTTATGTGAAAAATAACTATAGAGCATTGTTTAGAAATTCTCATTAAGTGGTTCTGGACCATTTTGGTGAGGGTCTAGACCCTCTAGAAATTCCATTATCTTTTGAAATTGATATAACATCCCTAATACTAATTTAATTCAAATTTTATTTTTCTATTTTATTTGAATAAGATGTAATGCCAAATTCATTTAACTTCTTGTTGTCTGAAAACTTAGTTGGTCTCTATTGTAACTTAGCTTATAGCTTAATTTAATTTTTGTCTACATTAAATCTGATTATGACTCCTGCTACAGAAGATCCATAAAGAAACATTTGGTGAGTGAATCACTGAAAATTACTCATTTTCCTGAAAAAAAGTGATAAGAAGAACAAAGCAGATAGTGCTGTTTTGAGCATTATATTATTTACAGAAGTTAAAATATTTTAAGAGAACATTTACATCAAGTTTTATCAAAATTCTTAAGGATATTTTTCTGCCACTGTCTAAACTGTCAATGTTTTTAGGTTTTGCTCAGCCACAATAGCCGAGTGCTCATTATGATGAAATAATAAATTATAATGAAATAATAAATAATTATGACCTGAACTTTTTGCTCCTCTTGTTTTCTTGCTATTACTCAAATATAAATACTGACTTCAATAAATATTTTTTTAAATAAATAAAAACAACTCGAAATTATACATAATTGTACGTAAATTATTCTATTTACAGATTTAACTATCATTAACAATATTTACAATAATAATTCTGCATATTTATTTGATTGGAGACATAAAAATAATATTTAAAAAATATGGCATCTGTACATTTTATATTAGCAGTTGACAAATAACTATCTGATTATTGATATATTTGCCAAAAATTAAATCAAAATTGTTGTGATAGAGTTGTCGATATAAGTTCACTTAGACTTCATGAAAATAAAATTCACTTATAAGTAGTATATTTGGAGATAAAATTAGGTCTGACATCAGAAGGAAGCATGGATCCTATTCTGTTTTGTGTACCATAAGAAGAATACCCTGATCCTATATCTCCCCCAAATGTACCTACATGTCCAGACTTGCTTTCCTTAAGCTGCATAAGAAACCTCACAAAGTTTATGCGTAGCCCAAAGAATGAGATAGTAAGAGCCTTCACTTGGAATATCGGTTTTATCAGCATCATTATTGTTGATATGACTCATTTGCACATCATATACATGTGTGCCATTCCATCTTTTTTCTTACCTAAAATAAATAAAAAATGCCAGAATTACAAATAATCTCGTCCCATAAGGCCAATTACCTCAAAATCTCGTAGTTTTTTCTAGCCGACGGCTACAATTTTGTTAAGACACGCATACTTGTTTTGGTTTCCATTTTTACATTCCTTCTGATTCTTTGTTAAATAAATAGAAGTTTAGTTTCTACAACACTCATCAAAATATTCATAAATACTTCTTCCAGGTTTGACCATGTCGAAAAGTTAATTTTCGTCAAGCTTTCACACATTATGTGATGGCTTCTTCAGGGCTGAACGTAGATGGTCAAACCTAATAGAAGTATTTATGAATATTTTGGTGGCTGTGGAATCCTATGTGAACAGCTCATCAAAATGTATTTATTATTATTAATACGATTCAATTAATAGTAGTTTTGCTTACTGATAAACAATTTTATGTATTCTCATATCACATTAAAAAAAAGTTTTGATGAAGAGCTGTACAGTTTTATGCAAAATCAGAACAGGAGGAAATAGATTCTTCAAAGAAAGGTCCAATTAGTAAGCTCCCTCATGTTAAGGTTTATGTGTACCTAAGATAAACTAATAAACAATTTTTTTTTCTTACTCATGAATGTGTCTGTGACCAAACAAATCTAGATGAAAGTAGGCTTGTAATCCCATGTAGTAATTCAAGAAAATCAGGAAGCATCCTGTATTTAAAAGGAAAAAAATTGGAAATACTAATTTTAATTATATCTACTAGGACAAAGTCATTAAATGATTTTGATTAATCTTGTCATAAATTTAGTTCCAGGAGCCACCTGAAATCAGCAAGTGATATCTTAAAAAAAATTCAGATAAAAGTTAAACTCAAATGAAGATTTATTTTAAATGAATAAAAATTAGCTGTTTAGAGCTAGCAAGAACATAAGAAGAGAAAAATAATAATTATTGAAATTGGAATAAGTAAAATAAAATAAAGGCTTGAAAGGGGTTATACAAAGGTTAAAGTTATACACTTTGGATAAAACTTATTATTCATTTAAATAGGATTACATCAGGAAATGGGTCATATGAAAGCCTAAAAAGAAGTTTTAAGAGTTTATTAACTTTTTTTTTTTTTTGTTTTTTTTTTAGGACTAAATATTATAGGAATAGAAAGAGAGAACTTATTTTTTAAGAAAGGGATGGCCTTTATGCTTTTTGGTAGGAATTGTTCCTTAGTGGAAGATTATGATAATTAATTGTAACCTTATAAGAACTCATCTAAAGGTCTAATCTAAATTATGGTCATCTAATCTATCTCCTGCTTTTCTTAATCAGTTATTTTGCTTTCATCTTAATTTTATATTTTTCAACTTATTTTGGGTCCAAAATTTTATTTGTAGAAAAAACTTGATGAATGGATCAAAGCATATTAATTTAATATTTGTCAGTAACTATTTCAATAAAGACAGGTTAAGAATATACTAAAAACAGGAAGAAATATTACTATTAGACTGAATGAAAACATGGGGAGAATCATTTAAATGTCTAAAAGTATTCAGGAATGTTAGCAGTGATGAAAGCAGACTCAGTTACATTCACTTAATTAAAATATACCAATACCTGAGTGTAGAAAAAATATAACCAGTTAGAAATCCTTTAAGAGTTCTAATGTATGGTAGAAAAATTTCAAACAAACAATTCCCTTTTAAGATATACTTAGATGGAAAAAAATACCTTAAACAAATGGTTTGTCGATGCCATTTTTAATACAGTACAATTTGCCCCCCCCCCTCCCTCCGGTTGCATACAAATATGTAATGTAGATTATATTATTATTAGATTAGATTATTTATTATGCAATACTATGGAAGGAAAACCTACTTTTAAGGAACAATATTTGGTTATTTTGATATAAAATATATGACTATTTTATATATAATCTTCTTCAATGGACTGGAGTAATGTCTTGTTAAATGTTTTCATTATCCTTCTTAAATAAAAAGACTTATAAATATATCTTGTCATTCACTGATGACCCACTATGAGTGCATTAAAAGATGAGTTTTTGTATTTATCCACTCTTGCAGAAGTGATGTAAATGTAATTGCATTTTGTTTTAGGTGCTGAAGTAATTAAAGTTAAAGAATTCATTGCTGTGATCAATGAGAATAATATTATAAGTGTCAATTTATTTTCCAAGCTTCAATTCATTAATGTAAGTATTAAGAAATAATTGTATATCTTAATAACTAAAATGTCATTCATCATTTGGAATGTGTATATATATATATGTGTGTGTGTGTGTGTGTGCGCGCGCTCGCGTGTAGAGAAAGTATATACAGAAAATGAAACACTCCCGGCTGCGATATATGGTAATCAAGAACAGGTGGGGTAAAGAGTGCAGTGCTCAAACAAAAAAAAGAAAAGACTCCTTGTGATTTTTTCTTTTTTGTGTGTGCACTTCACTCTTTATCCCACCTGTTCTTGATTACTCTCTCTCTCTCTCTCTATCTCTNGTGCCATGTTTTTATCACCAATACACACATGCGTATATATATATATATATATACACACACATATACATATATATGAAGGAATTGTACCTTAATTATTGCTTAAATGTTCTTTCTTTCTCTAATAACTTTGGATTGATCATCATACTTTTTATTTTATATTTCTTAATACTTTTGCCATGCTTAAGCACTTTCAGAACTCAGGGTTACATTCTCAAAGCTCAGGCAACTTTCCAGGATTTTGTCTTCTTCCAGTAGCAAAATGACAATGAAACCGTGGTTTTCAAAGGGCTTATATTTATGATTATAAAATTAAAATCACCAAGAATTGGCTTTTTTCTGTGTCATGGCCTCAATTTAATGGTTTAAAATGAAGATTGGCAAAATGAGTAAAATTAAAGATCTGTGATTGACTGACTTCTGGTAGGATTCCTGAGAGAATTCTAGGATTCTAGAGGTCCCAAGCTTCTTTCTGTAATAGTTCAATTGTTAAAAAATGTGAAGCAAATGTGTTTTTGGATTCCTATATTAAAAGTTTTGTTTTCATTACCTAGAAAAATATTTTCATGATTATTCAAGGGTAACTCTGATCATTTTCCTCCCTGATGGATATGAAATCAACTTAAATACTTCTGAGAGAAAATAATTTTTTTTCACCTCTAACCCTAACACATTTTCTTGTCATTCAAGTATCCAAGAAATATAATCAAAGCTGCCTAATTATCAATTATTTGGGGTAATATTATTAGTTATTTTATGTCGTTATTAGTTTTATATGTCATGAATTTTATCTGTGGTTCTAAGATAAAATTTGTACTGAATCTTTTGAATCTTGTTAAATAATACAAACAAGTAATCATATGGTTTTCAAGTAATTTAAAAGTTTTATTATTTAAAAATATACCATAAGAAACATTGTTCAATATGAAAATGACAGTCACATCTTATGATTTTACATAATAAACCAATTAAAAAAAAAAGAAATTAAAATCTTAGTTAACTAGTTCATTGGTCAATGTCATTATCATTTCTTTTTGAGAGAGAAGAAGGACATTGGAAACACTATTATCATGAATAATAAGAGGTTTTGGTTGAATAAAATTAATTTTAGATGATTTAAGCTATAAAAAAAAAACTCTTATAAGAAAATTATGTTTCTCATTGCAGGAAGGTTCAGATACAGTTTTTAAACAAGTTCGTATGAAGAGGGAAGTTGATAAAGAATGGCTTTCCTGGCTAATTGATATCACACCTTTTTATGAAATTGGAGTGACTGAACCAAATTGTTGATCTTAAAACTAAATCTTTCTTGATATTATTGTTATATTTTAAAGCTGTGATATTATTTTACATTATAAATGAAATAATTATTTTTTTTAATAATGCAGTTTTTTGTTACTCATCCTTCCTTCAAGTCATCCTTCCTATTAAATAATTCAGCTTCAGAAACCTTATATCAACATTAATATGTTATTCAGACAACAAAAAATAATTTGAATGTACTGTTTATTATAAGCTATTATTATAGCCCTTTGTTTCGAAAATTATTTTTAAATCCCTCATAACTTAACAAAGGTGTTATATAACACCTTTCATCATGTAAAAGGTGAAAAAATATGCTGTATTTAAAGGCTAGCAGATAGTGCTGATTCCTTGTGTGTTTAGGTAGTTGTTCATCATTCATGTTATCATAAGAATGGAAAAAGATATGAAAATAATTCTACAAATAAAAAAATTGTGCTTAAATTTTATTTGAAAATATCTTCTTATGGGGTACTAAGGCAATGAAGTAAATTATTCTGTGTGGTTCTAGATGTGAATGAAAAAAATATATACACACACACATTTATGCATCATATATTTTCTTTTATTTATTATATAATTCAATTGCCAACCAACATTAGGGAACTGGGTATAATAAAGTCAATTATGATATAGTGGCGATAGTTCTTAATAATTCCTATCTGATATATTAGGCTGAAGCTAGCAAAGGGGATGAGTACTTCATGTAAATAAAAGGAAAATTTTCAGCAGTGACATTTGTTTGTTTTAAAACAAAAGAAAGATAGCTTAAACTAATAAATTATTAGTTTTAAAAGCTTAAGTCAATTCAGATTTACTAGTAGAAGAAAGACCCTATGAGTCATTTATGTTTAAATTATAAATAATATGATAGATAAGAATATTTACACAAAACAACTAATATAATAGAGTTTTAAAGAAAGAAGTTAAACTAAATAAATGATTAGTTAATTTATGTTCAACTCTACCAGTATTAAGTTAGACCATTGACATGTAACATGTAGATAGGCCTTAGTACAAATAGCATTAATCCTAAAGTGAGTACAAGACTATTTCATAACTGCAGAGCAAGTCCTAATAAAAGAGTCATTTATAAAGAACAACTCATACATTGCCAATGATCTGCAGAGTACTTTTTTATTATTTTTATGTTTATATACAAAAAATATCACTAAATGAGAGTGGATACTTGAAAATGTTTGAGCGAATACAAATTTGAATCTCAGGTTAATAAAAAATAAGTTGGGTTTCATTAATTTAATTCAATGAAAATATCATCCACATATAAGAAAACATTTTATTCAATTAATAGAAAATATGCATATAAATTAAACTTTAAGAGGTAAGTCAACCATTGTTTCCTTTATTCATACTCAGTAACAAGTGATGGGAAGGAGATCTCAATTTTTTCTTCCTTGGTTTTGAGAATAATCTAAAATAAAAAAGAAATAATTCATGGTTATGTAAAATAAGTAGAAAATTCATTAAAATGCTTAATAAAAATTACTAATAATTAACACTTTGATAATGTATCCCTTCTATTAGCTTGGCAGTTCTGCTTCTAATTTTGTTCTACTTCTTTTTTTAAAAATAAAATATATTAAAATTTATATACCAAATCCCATATCTTTCATTGATATTTAAGTGACTGGCTAATATTTTTTTCAGAATTTGGGAGTATGGGACTATTCTCGTCTCCCATTTTACGTCTAGCTTAGCTATTAGTGCCCTTAAATCCACACCCTTGTTTCTAACAATGTTTAAAGTTATTAGTTTTAAAGCACCAATATATCAACTTTGAGAAAACATTAGCAAGATTTTTACACTTCTGGAGATCAATTGTAATGTTACAAAATCTCAAATAGAGCATATAATCACTAAATTAATGAGAAAAACATACAATGTTCCTGATTATTTTCCAATTGCCCATAAAAGATAATGGAAGTGAAAATTTTAAACTGAATTTTGTTCCCCCCAAAAAATGATGAGCCAATAAACTGACATCAATCATCAATAAGTTGCTTCATTTAATATAACATAAAAATTCTATAAACACACCAAATTTAAAATATGATCATCAATGCTCCTAACTCTGCTTGGGCAGAATATTTATAATTAAAATAAAATCACTAAAAAATATATTTAAGTACATTCCATAGTATTTAGCCAACTAATTACACTGAACAACAAAGTTTTTGTTTCGGGGTTGAAATTAGCTGATTTTAATGTATTTCCACGTGTTAAAACCGAAAATGACCATAAAAATTATATATTAGCTCTTGTTTTCAAGACATAGTATCATTCTATTATATATATATTGAGTTTTCAACAAATGAAATATTTCATCACCAACAGTTGGTACACATGTTTGTTTACATAACACCCCTCTCATCAGCTGTTCATAAGTAGTAAACATAACCTTTGCGAGTTTGTCAATTGTACGCACGTGGTTGCTATTGAAATTATCGTGTGAAGTTGATTTTTAAATTAATTTAAGTGCTGATCTGAAATGCCTCGAAAGTGTGTGAATTCTGTCGATAGCTTTTGCTATATATGTGGTGAAATAACATTTAAGGCTCAGAAACGTAAAATGTCACCTATCATTAAGACTGCCTATGAACATTATTTTGGTGTAAAAGTTGGGGACCAAGATAAATCATGGGCTCCTCATATATGTTGTAATTCTTGTTCCGTCATATTGCGAGAGTGGCTGAAAAATAACAAGCGGGCAATGGCTTTTGCAGTACCTATGGTTTGGCGTGAGCCTACCAATCATACAGACGACTGTTATTTCTGCTTAACTCCTCCCATTAAGCAAGGTTTATCTATGAAGAAAAGAGGAACGGTGAAATACCCTAATCTCCCATCTGCTCTTCGGCCTGTACCACACTCAGACAATTTGCCAGTCCCTTCTCCACCCCAAAACTATGAAATTTTAGAGGAAAGTGATGAAGTCTGTTTACAAGAAGCAACCCATCCTTCTACATCCTATGACCCTGATTTTGATGTAAGCGATAGGTCTAGTGATCCGCACAGAATTAGTCAAGCAGAGTTGAGTGACCTTATAAGAGATCTTGGCTTGTCTAAGGAAAAGGCTGAGCTGTTAGGGTCAAGACTACAACAGTGGAATCTTCTAAAACATGATGTGAAAATATCTCAGTACAGACAGCTCAGTACAGGATGCTCCAGAAGTGTTTTATAAAAGACAAGCTAAACGACAGCGATCTTACAATACATCGGATTGACTTAATTGAAATTTGGTGGTACAAACCTCTTTTATTTGTCAAAACACTAAGAATAATGTTTTTTTTTATCAATTTTGTACTTAAAATATTCTAAAAGAAACATAACAATATTGTTTTTTGTACTTTCACTTTTCACGTATAGTATAACTACTCTTTAAGATTAAGTGCTGTATATCTCAAAAACCAGAGCTAATAAAAATTTTTCAATGTTATTTTCGTTTTTATCACCCCAAAATTAGTAGAAATAGACTAATTTAGTGTAGGAAACATTCAAAAAATATTTGTTTGTTGTGCAGTGTTATTGATATTTGGGAATAATGCGAGAAAAATGTTAACTGAAAGCAATTTAAAAAAATTAATTATATGGTTTAATTGAAGCATAAAGTAATTGTCATTGAAGAATTAATTAAACACTTTATCTAACACATGTAAAAGAATAATTCCTTCACGAATCGGATCACTAAAAATAACTTAAGAGCTTTTGATGCGTGTTCTGAACCATAAATAGTCATATACACAATAAGTTAGCTTTAAGCTTCCAAAATTATGACAAACTGACAGGGAGAGACCACTTAAGAATTGAGATGTCCCTGTGGCTTTGCATGGAATTTTGAAAATAGAGTGAATGAGATAGAGAAAAAGAGACATTTGGAGGTTATTGTAAACATGGGTTTTATTAGAGAAATAAGGAGGGGTGTGAATTCTTAGATGAGTATTGAAAAAGAAAATGGATTGATGAAAATGAATTGATGAATCTGTTAAACTACTAGTGATGACCCCATACAAGAGAATTACGCTAACAGAAAATCACAAGTCCTTCAGTGCTAATGTGAGTTGGGAGCAGGACTGATCACCTACTCCAAAATGATCTTTGAAGTCCGGTCAATGGCACACATATATTCTTCATGCCAACTGACAAATTTAAAAATAAGCTCTTATAATCTTTGGACCATAATACTGCATTACAGGAAAAACAGTTCAAAATATATGAAGAACAAAGTTAGATTAAGATAAATAATTAACAAATTTAACATGCAAAGTAAAACTTAAAGTTATGGATTTTTTAAAATACCTTCATCCAATAAAATTGATAACAACCAAATGTAAAATCACGTGGGCAATTATAAAATCTGCAAAACCCCTTTCGGGGCTTATCTTGGAAAACTGCAATTTATTTTGTGCATTGACTTGCAATCGAAGACAAACTGAAATCAAAACAGAAATTTATGAACATATTAAGAAACAAATGAAGGATTTCATCACTCCATATAAAATTAAGATCTATTTTTTTTATTTGTAAAACAAAATGTAGCATAGTCACTCGCATATGTGTGTACAAGTATAAAATACACTACTGGAGAATTAGGGTAAGTCAATTTTGAATTTTTAAAACTTGTAAACATAAGTTAATTACAACCTGAATTATTTTTATTATTTGTATTAAGATATATCAGCAAATTCCACAATCATGAATCTTTGTTAATAATGGGAATTATTCTTATAAAAATGAAAATGTTTCTTTCAAATACATAAAGAAGAGTTGATTTTTTCTGCATAAAAAAAAAAACAAAAAAAAGAGAGAGAGGCAAGTCTTTTCTTGCTCTCCTATTCTAAAACCCCTATACTACAGACAACCTTTTATGCCCCATTAAACTACTCTAGAAAACTTTGAGACTGTAGGTTCTGTCTAAACTACACGCATACCAACATCACTTCTATCGACCAAATTTCTACAACTGGATGAAGTATTGTGAAAAAGCCTAGCTAAAAATAATAAATATACTTATGGAAGCATGTCTTCTGATTTCAATTTTCACATTTTTTGTTGTGATTGTCTTGTATTATTAAGTGCCTAATTTACTTACTTGAAATTATAGATTCAGGTAGTATTTTATTATTTATTATAGAGTTGTTAATGTCATTGTCACCTTTATTGAATCACTGAGAAATTTAATTACATGTAAATGTAAAGTTAGGGAATAACTTAATAATTTTATTATTAACTTTACATCCAAAATTTGATGCATAAACATCAATAACTTTAAGATTTTAACATCGCTCTAACTAGCAACACGTAACTTTGGATACTTTCAAGAATCCTAAAAAAAAAACTTAATTTTTTAAATAAATATTAATAAAGTACTGCTCTCTTTAATAGGCAGTTTACTACACAACTACTAATTTACTTGCTGTAATCTAAAACACAATTTAGTTTTGTTTTGTGAAGCCATTATAATAAACTTCAGTGACAATCATTATTTCATTTCATTCTCATGTTTAGAGATATAAAATAGTTGACTCTTATTTTAATTATATACATACATTTTTTGGAAATATACTACTGCAAATTTTCTGACTAAATAGATTCACTAACATCAAAGAGTTGGTGCAAAATACTTTTAGACTATGCAACAAAATCATTATTTTTCATAGTTTTTTTCTTACCTGCAAGTACGAAACTGCTCACAGATGAAATAAACCCACTCAGGAAAGAATTAAAAGGGAATGTGCCAACTAAACAACAATAAACAAATTGAAAAACTCCAGTCAAAAATACATAGAGAAGATAACAATCTATTATTTTAAGTTTCTTAGAGGTTGAGCCAGTGTATTCTCTATAAAACTTCTCCAAAACTGTGGTAATCATTTTTAAGCCGGTATTACTAAACTTAAGTGTTATGTTTGACGTGTACCTTCCTTGAACTATTCGTAAAAGAATAGATCATAAAACAAAGAGGTATGATTTTAACAGAAAGTGAATCTGGCTGTGAGGAATGGTGAAAAAAGTAATGTTACGTTTATTTAGAAAACAAAGTTATTTTATACTTAATTTACTATTAGTAGTAAATTAAATGGATATCATGGTCAGCTAACAAGATTTTGTAAGCTGAGATTTGTATTATATCTGATGCATATAAAGCACAGCTCAGCTCACTAATATTTAATAAGCTAAGATAATATGCATCAATATTTTACATCTATAATGAGATAGATGTTACATCTATAATGTTTTTAAACTAAATAATGAATAATAAACGGTGTAATTTAATATATTTTTTGAGGATACTGCATCTTTCGCTCTTCATATCTTCACAGCCCTAGATAACCTAGTTAGCCACATGACATTCTTCTATTATTGTTGCATTTGTTTTTGCCAGTGTATGGTAGTAAATTCAAAAATTGGACTATCACTAAATATATTTTATGTTTTTTATTTATTTATAGTGTTAGCCTCCCTTTCAACCACTTAGGGCCATGGAGGGAGGGACTATATAGAGGTTGCTCTACTACTGACTTCTAAACATCTGTGGCTCAGGACAAGCTTTTAGTTATAAATAAAAGATTAACCTAGGCGGGATTTGAATCCGCAGCGTTAGGATTGCGAGACTCGTAGGGACCCTCTGAGCTCCCTTATTTCCCTTAAATCTTATGTTTTAATTCAAATCTACTAAGATAAACTAGCTGCCACAATAGAATTTTAAGTAATTTTTGTTTATCTATGAGTTTGTACTCGTATCAGACTTGAAGAAAAATAAATTCCTTTGAGATGATTTTAGGTGGTGCAATTCATTTAAGTCTTTTTTATATTATCAGTGGTTCTTTAGTTCGTTTGAAAACGAAAATTTAATTTAATACCGTAGGACGAAAATTTAAAGCTTATTCTGGTAAATAATTTTTAGTGCAAGGGAACAGAATAAAAAATCTAACTGTCCCAGCCAGGACTCGAACCTGGATCCCCTGCTATCCGGGCCGGTGCATTTACCACTTATGCTACCG
>KZ807721.1:22400-35854 GCA_000696205.2 Oncopeltus fasciatus | reverse complement strand
TACCACTCTCAATATATTATATATTATACCATATTTTCCCTCCCGTAATCACCTGTAACTATTATTTTATCCGCCATCTGTAGAGTATAAACTACAGCGCTAAAAAACATGCCAAAAAGGCACCACTCTCAATATGTTTCTAGTGATATTTTAAGAATATCGTAACTATTTTTATTTTTATATCTGCCACGGTTGAGTATTGTAAATCTCCCGAAATCCATCCATTCATGAATTCATTGTATATAAAATTACTACCATAAACATCAAATTATTACCTGTAAAATCTGTATCATATTTCATTTATGTTCCCGTAATAGATATCTCATTGAACTGTTTCAAAATCTGTGTTTTGCATGTGGTAATTAGTTCCTTGTCACCTAATTTACGATAAAAATTAAAAGAGCAAGTAGATTTTTGTCTTTGATATCATAGGTATTTACAAACTTTTCGGCCATAAATTGTTGAGATACCATTTGAACACATGAAACACAACAACAATTTATTGTTTGTTTTAGCCATTTAGATTAGGTTTGTCCTTCAAGCTAACATTATGCAAAGCGATAAATTCTTTGCTGAATTTTTGATCTGGAGAATTTGTGAGTACACACAACTAAAAATCCGCCACACAGTAGCTGCATAATGTAAACAGATTTCCTATGTTTCATTAAGTTTGAAAATATATAATTAAAAATAAAGATATTTAATTTACAAGCCGGAGAGAACAATGAATCTAAAAAGAATGACTACTGAATCAGAAAGAAGAAAGGAAGTAGCTCACCTACACATTCGTGGATTTACTCCATAATTCTTTCAAAAATTTCCAATAAGAAGCTTAAATTCCGAATTAGCTTTCGTTATATTTATACTGCACTATATACACTATTTTGATTTTATTTATACATATAAATATTCAAATGTCCCAATAGGAACACGCCGTCATTGCTGTATTCCACGTCCTAATGGTTAGAGCTTTGGGGGTGAAAGACGTTCTTTTCATCCCCAAGGGAAATCTGCTAAAAGCTAAAGATCAGTACACTCGGAAATTCTCCCTTTAATTTTCCCATTTCTCATTAAAGTTCTCATGTGTAGTGTCACTCTCGAACAGATTACATAAATGTTTATTAACATGACATCGTGTTATCTTATTAGGTTTCTGGATATCCCTATTATTCTTACCTTTCTTATACTATCTCGAGGGGAAGTCAAGGATTTACTAATAAGAATTACTTATAACCTCTCTGTCATTCTAATACTTTTGGTATTTGGAACACAAGAAAAATTTCGGACGAATAAGTTGATAAGCTCATACCTAAATTGCTGATTCTTCCCTCCCGGGGTGTTTTTGTGTGTGTGTAATCCTCGGAGGCAATTCCCCTTCAACGGATATGTTTTTCTTTCGGCTCAGGAATTCAATAGGTAACTGACTGTTCTTTATATTTGTATTTATCTTAGATTAAACTTGGAGAATTCGTTTAGCTTAAAATGCTCCTTCATGCTGGAGTTTTATTCATTCGGTGGTACAGCACATGTTCAGTCAAACAGACACATATCTATAAGAGTTTCAGAATTCGAGGGAAGAAAACGGGGAGCAAGAATTATGGAGAAATTACTGTTTCCCGAGTGTCGTGATTGCATGGAAAAATATTGCGACCTTCGGGAGTCTCTCCTTCTACGACTGAGTGTTTGAATAAAGTAAAATAAAGCCTAGCTTTAAGCGTTGTGGTTATTTCAAATTGCCAAGAATCACACTGAACTTCAGCTCGCTTGAAACTGTCAGGAAACTCTTAGTGTTTCTAAACGTTAAGCAGAATTCTCATTTACGCCTTCTCGTTGCATACTTCATTCCTAAAAGATGACAATGAAAGTAATTTTTAAAAAATGAATTGGACAAAGGATCATAAAGTCTAATGTGATTATGTGATCAAATGTTTTTTTTTTTTTTTGTTTTTTTTTTTGCACGTCGTCTGCTGAGGTCATTATGACGATGAATATATGATATTAATGTACAGATAATTTTTTTTAAATAAAGAGTTAATTCAGAAGAAGTTTTATATATATATATGATATTATGTGCAAAAATATTTATTTTCAACATAACTTTTACAATTCTAGTTCAATTATTTCATACTAATATGGTAAATTACCTGTAATATAAACTGCTTCTCTTACGTTGATACCAAAGTAACTACTAGTCCAATTTTAAAAGATAGACTCTTATCATAAATTTACATAGGAGACAAGAAAGATAATTAGTTACACACCCTAAGCTGCATTATAATCTAAATTTTTACCGGTTTTATATTTAATTTAATTTATTGTCAAAGTAAAATTCTACAAATGAATCAGGCTTTACAATTAATTATTTATTAATAGCATTTTTAAGATTTAAATCAGATCATGAAAGATGGAAAATCATGTGTGTAATAATTTTAGGAAATTTCTTTTGGGACCATAACGCGGTTCTGAAAAACTTTTATACATCTTCACCGATCCGTTATTGAAGGAGCTAAAATTTTAGTTCGATCAAAATTTTATCCATATATATTATATTCTCACAGGCATGAAAATTCAATTTCATCTTTCACTCTTATGTAGGTTCATCTTTAATGAAAAATGGAATATCTATTTAGATTACGCTGCTCCTGTGTATTAGGCTTTTAAAATAAATTAGTTGAAATTAACCTATTATG
This sequence comes from Oncopeltus fasciatus, assembly GCA_000696205.2. NCBI lineage: Eukaryota > Metazoa > Arthropoda > Insecta > Hemiptera > Lygaeidae > Oncopeltus > Oncopeltus fasciatus. Next base: position 33,164 of record KZ807721.1, on the reverse strand, counting down.
AAAGAAGTTTATTTGTCATACATAATTTTCTGTGTCACTCACATATCTCTGTTCGGATTGGATGCTTTTCTATACAAAAAGGATTTACTGTCTTGGAGTGTCCCGCTTACTAAAACGTCTCTAAAAAGTAATCTTAAAGCCCTTTAACTTCAATGAGAATATTTTCATTACAAAGAGAGTCCAAAATGCCCTAACTTCTTCTTGTTTGATTCGAACCCGGGGCGCTACCCAAAAACCTAATTTGAGGAGCTGGCAGACATCTTACGTCTTGAATAAGTATTTGTAATTATGGCCGCATTATATGGAATAGAGAAGTGTAAGAGTTTTTCGACATATGCCAAATGATTTCTTGATTTACCAGGTTTTCAGAAGTAGGTAACAATCGCGATATTCCAAGCCATGGGGCCAGAAATACTAGCGATGAAAACTATTTCGCATGTTTAAGCTCAACCCCTTGGTATGATTTTTATGATTTATACGGGAATAAGAATATACATGAGTGAAGAAATGGTTATTACTCCCCTCTTACGATTGAATAGGATCAAGGTTTGGGGGACGATCAAAACTAGGTTATTACGCATAGGTCATCCCTGCAATTAAATAGGATCAGGATCGGGAGGTAAACAACACTAGGTTATTTGACCCCTCCTCTTAAGATTGAATAGGATCAAGGTTTGGGGGACGATCAAAACTAGGTTATTACGCATAGGTCATCCCTGCAATTAAATATGATCAGGATCGGGAGGTGAACAACACTAGGTTATTTGACCCCTCCTCATAAGATTGAATAGGATCAAGGTTTGGGGGACGATCAAAACTAGGTTATTACGCATAGGTCATCCCTGCAATTAAATATGATCAGGATCGGGAGGTAAAAAACACTAGGTTATTTGACCCCTCCTCTTAAGATTGAATAGGATCAAGGTTTGGGGGACGATCAAAACTAGGTGATTACGCATAGGTCATCCCTGCAATTAAATAGGATCAGGATCGGGAGGTAAACAACACTAGGTTATTTGGTGGGTACCAATTACGCATAGGTCATCCCTGCAATTAAATAGGATCAGGATCGGGAGGTAAACAACACTAGGTTATTTGGTGGGTACCACTCTCAATATATTTCTAGTGGTATTTTAAGAATACCGTAACTATTTTTATTTTCATATCTGCCACGGTTAAGTATTGTAAATCTCCAGAAATCTGAAAGTAATTGCATAAAATATACCTCTTCAAAAGTCGAGGGTTAATTGTTTGTTTTCCTCTCCAATTAGAGGTTTTCAAGTGGTGTGTGAGTCTGCAATATTTAAAACTCCCTCAGCCGTAGAAGTTCTATTCAAAAGATTACAAAATCGACATGATATGTGGTACGTTTGCGTGTACGATTGAAAGCATTCAAACAATCATTAAAATAAGTTTGTTATATATATATTAGTTAAGTAAATAACGAAATTATGTACAGTACAAAAAATTGAAAGAAACATCGTAGTTTTATTCATAATCTTCTTCATTAAAAAGCGTTTTTCGTAAAAATGTTATAGAACATACATAATAGCTATAAAAATACATTTCTCACCTATTCTGTTTCATAAAGTATTTCATAATTAATTTGCCATTAATATTTAGTTGTTTTTTTCTGTTTTTAAAATTCAGAAATAAAATTCAGTATTAGGCTTTTCATGGCAAACCCAAGAGTTCAAGAATACATTAAACTTTGTTTGACATCGGATGAGCAAAAGTGGAGGTCTAAAAGTACTTCAAAATTTGTAATCTAAATCTCTTCTCAGTTAGAGAAAAAGTTTATACAACATAACAGGTATAAAATTTAATTTTATAGCGTTTTTTTCCATTTTCTTTCGAAAAACTCTATTTAAGAAACAAATTTACGAGTGTAACTACGATGGGCGAGCGTTTTCCTCATTCATCCTTACCGGCCATTTTAGATCAAAGGTCAGTGGTCACGCCCCTTATGAACATTGTCCTCTCTGGGTTATAAATTTTATTCCGTCCTTTAATCTGATTTATATTCATCTTTAATGAATCATGAAAAATCTGATTTGATTAAGCAAATCTTGCGTGACGAACTTTTATCTGTTATCCTTTAAACTTTTACTTTCCAACATTTAGCTCATTCTTAAAGCGATCTCCCAAATAAAACAATTCAGTTATCTAAGTCACCAATTAAGGAAACTTTAAAAATTTCAGTAATAGTACGAAATAACACTCATGTTATTTTTATTTATTTAATTCTGGTCGAAGTAAAGATTTGATACCTGAGATTAAAAATAAGATTCATGATCGTGGATATATAAAAGCTAAATCTTACTAGTGTAAAATACAGATTGTTAATTTAAAGTTTTAAAAGTTAATAGTTCCACTAGATATTTTAGCGAATTCCGAAGGAGTGTAGACTCCATTAAGATTGATCTCCATGACTGATTTTTAAAGTCAGTTCTTTATAGTTTAAAAGAGTTTATTTTGAATTTCCAAAATAGTTTATTTGTATTGGAAACAGAAACCAACTTGAGTCCTAATATTAATTCCATAATGTACTTGACCTCAGAAGGTGTCACTGTCTTAATTGGTAAGGACATTGGTAATGGTATATCCAACCTCCGCGTTATTGGACAAGTCATCGGATGAGGAGTGAACGTTTGCTTCAGATGCTGGGCAAACATTTGGGCCTTGTCTTTGTCGAAAGAGGCCCAGGAACCATCTTCTTGACGTAAGGGTGCAGAAGGTCAGAATCCTGCAAGTAGTAGTCCAGAGGGATTTGTCTCCTTTTGAGAGGCTAGACAGGTAAGCATTAAATGCCTTATTTCGTAAAGCATCTAATTTTTAGCTGGTTGAATTCCCTACGATCTGAGGGATATCTGTACCTCTGGAACAGGGCTCGACCTTGAGGCTTAGCTTGTATGAGGTTTTTAATGTAATCAGGGAGGGGTTCAGCTGAATTTACAATGTAGCGGGTGCTGGTGGGTTTTAAGTTAACCTTCCAAAGACCATTTATTTAGGTTGGTGGCAATTGTATAGGGATAGGTATGAGAGACAGTGTAAGGAGGACAGGGTTGTGGTCAGAGGGAAGTTTATTTAATGTTTTTACAGAAATAGATGGTAGGTAATAAGATTTTTACATATGAAATCAACAGGAAGATGGTATACATCGGTGGGCCAATAGGTGGGAGAGGACGGACTTAGAGAGGAGAGATTGTGAGAGGTGATAGCATTATACAGAGCACGGCCACGGGAGTTGGTCGTTCTCGCGCCCCACTGCAGATGTTTCGCATTATAATCTCCGCCAGAAAGGAAACGGGAACCTAAGGATTTCAAATGCTCTTGGAATTGGCCTCAGGTGATAGATTCGTTAGGAGGGCAATATACTGCAGAAAAGGTAATTGGGGAAGTGGAAGTATTGATGGACACTGAAGTGGATTGGAGCGAGTCTGTAGGAGTGGAAGGTATTAAATGATGAGTATAGGAAGTGCGAATAAGGAGCGCAGTTCCACCATGAGCTCGTCCGTCTGGGTGATCAGTTCGATAAGTTGTATAGCCTGGTATGTTGAGTTTTTTATTTTTTGTTAGTCGTGTTTCAGTAAGTAAGAGTACGTCTATACATTTGTCTTCTAGAGTTAGTTTGAGTTCGTTTGTATGTGTTTGAATGCCGTTAGCATTCCAAAGGAGAACAGAAAAGGGTCTAGAGGAGTAGGAGTTCATTTACTGCCAGACGAGGGAGTCATATTAGAGACTACCGCTGACAGTAGGTTTAGGAGAGGAGTGATGAGGGCGCGGAATTCTGAGAAAAATGAGTGGAGTATGGATTGGATATCATTTGATATTAACGGAGGAGGAACATGAGAGATGGCAGGTCGCTCTCCCCTGGGAGGCTGGCATTGAGGAAGAGGTTCTTCTTGTTTGGGCTGGTAGGTCGCCTTTGCATAGGAGTAACCGGATTCGACTTTTCTGGTTGGGGGTGGTGGGGGTCTTCCAGCTACAGGTGCTGAGTCCTGCTGTCTGGTGGGCTGTATCCGCTTCTTCAAATCTTTGTAGATCTGGCAGCCTTTATAATTGGCGGGGTGGTTTTTTTGGCAAAGGGCGCAAACAGCAGGTGTACTGCGAGATTTCTGACAGTCCTCTGTCAGATGTGTCCCTCCACATTTGAAACATCGGGTACCATACTCACAGTATCTTTTAGTGTGACCGTATTCCTTGCATTTGTGGCACTGAACTATGTCTCTTCGAGGGAGGGGCTTCTCCACTCGTATTCTGCAATGGCAAAGTGAGGTAATATTGTAAATCTCGTCTATATTGCTTGTGGGCTCGAGATCCACAAAGAACTTGAGCAACGGAGACTTTGTATGACCGTCATTACCAGGCCTGCTTGTTGTTATGTTAATGGCATTTCTAACCTGGAAGCCAAGTTCAGTGAGCTCCTCTTTGATATAATCAGGAGAGGTTGAGTGGTGGAAGTGACGAATGACGACCCTGACTGCACGCTCTTCCTTTAGTTGGTAAGTGTGATGCTGGGCGTTTGTCTCTTTTAGATAGCTCACTATACCTCTGTGGAGCTCATGTTCCTCCACCGTCTGTGTAGGTGTCTGGACTATCTGGCATTAATTTAGTCTCATGCTGCAATTGACACAAGTGTATCTCCCGCGACCGACTCGCTCATCAAGTGTTCCTTAACAGCTACAAAAATCGTTCAATTTACTTACTGTTTTGAGGTGATCCATGTGACGCTTCGAGCTGAAATTGCACTCACTGAAAATGTATGTAGAGTTTGAGATCTCAGTTCTTCCCACAACTTGTATATTATTTTTGGAAAGACGGAGCGCTATATACAGGTGTGTACTGATCACTGGCTACACCGCTACTTTTGGCGAAAATAAAAAATTTTTTAAATTAATAAATCAGTTTTAATTCTTCAGCTCCAAAGGCTGAATCCAAAATAGCAAAAATGCTATTTTAATCGAACTCAAAAATAATCAAATTATTTTCGATATTAAAATTAAAGAGTGAATTCCGACTTACATTTTATTCATTTACCACACGGAATTTTTAGTAGGTTTAAAGCGCTCAAATGTTATGGTCATCAGTGAATCACACGATTATTATTATGTAATCAATTTTCGCAGTGAAAAATTGGTACAAAGAGCGTTGAAAAAACTCGCTTCCCTCCATCCGCCACTCTCTCTCTCTCTCTCACTCTCTCTCTCTCGCTATTTGCCTCTCTCTTACACACAAACACACACAAGAAGTCGCTTTCTCTAAGCGTGCCACTGAAAGAGGATTTTTTATTATTACTTTCTTTTTGAGTTCTGCCTCAAAACAAGATATGATTATTACTAAACATATCTTTAAACAAAAATTAAAGTTCAATTATTCTTTCATCATAAGTGATGAAAGTAGGGCTGTCACAGACAGAACTCAACCTTATCTCAGGGAAAACTAAGAGGATTGTTTGCAATGTGTCCTGCGCTAAGAAAAATATCAACACAATTTTTCGTAGCAGAAAGCAGAATTTATTGATTTATGTTAATCACTGTTATCTCTGATAGAGTAAAAGCCCAGTCATGCAATATCATTGTGTATAAACTGACTTTTTGAGCCATGTTTAATAACATAATAACAATAACTGCAAATCACTGTGTCGTATTTTTTGTACAAACTTTATTAGAAAAATGATTATGAGCGTGAAAAAGTGTAGGATCTGGTTGTGTGACAGCTCAAAAAAATGTAATAATAAGAGATTTAAAGTATTGGAAGAGATTCAAGGTTTTCACCGAAAAAATAATATAAATGTTGCCTTTTTAAACTTTAAAACAAAATACGAGCAGAGGAGCACAAGCTGACTGCTTTATATTAACGGTGACAGAAAATAGACCAAATCCATAACAGATACTATTTAGGCAGGAGCAGGCGACAGATACTTTAGAGAGTTTGAAGTGTTTACAAGTGATTATCATGTGTACAGCCCACAAGAGGAATAGTAGAGATAATCGTAGTAATAATAATAATTCAGTGATAAATTCCCAATGTTTGATAACCCTTCCNGGTAAATAATCTAAAGGGTTATTATTATTTCTACCACCAATGAATATAGAACTCTCATACCTTATACTCTCCGTCTTCATTGGTTTCTGCAAACCGTCTCCCGTTGGTGAGCGCTTTCGGACATTGTCCATCTTCTGGCCGATCTTGCGTTCACTGTCACTGTTTGTATTCAGTTGAATGTATTCAGACAGTTGAATACGGACCGTGACAGTGAACGTATGTATTCGGCCAGAAGATGGACCATGTCCGAAAGCGCTCGCCAACGGGAGACGGTGTACAGAAACCAATGGAGACGGAGAGTATAAGGTATGAGAGAAAAATAAAACACTTAGTAGCAACTTGTTTAACGAAAAAGAATAGTGGAATACTTTGTTGGGACCCCCGAAGAAGAATATGAATAAATTTCACATTATAAATACATTTGATTACGTAATATTAGTTTTATATTAGTTAAAAGATTATTTTAGCAGACTTCTCAGATGCTATAAGGAATTAAAAATATCTATGAGTTTATTTTATACCTCATATTTACGGATAGTGTAGTACACCTGAGAGAAGATAACGTTTCTCTACAAGATAAATATATCATCAAGATATTATATAATATGAAACCTCAGTAAAAATGTAAGTAAAACAAAAATATGAAAATAAAGTTAGTCAAGGATGACAATAGTATTTCGGAAGAAAATAAATAGAAGATACCATTCTACAAGTACTTAGGAGTAGTTCTACACCCCCGCTAAATGATGTAAGTTAAATGAAGTAAGCAAAAACTTACTAAGTTTCTTATATTTCCAAATAATGGTACATCTTGAGCCAATTTCCACTCGTTTAACACAGTGATGCCACCATTTCTGTGTTATGGTGCGTAGTTTTGGAGAGGAAACAAATATGAAACTGTATAGGCTATGTAAAGGTTATTTATTAAAGATTACTCAACTTTCATAACTTCCATTGTCCGTTTTCATTGGTTTCTGCAAACCATCTGTTGGCGAGCGCTTTCGGACATTGTCCATCTTCTTGGCCGAATACATGTGTTCACCGTCACTGTCTGTATTCAACTGCGTTTGTATTCTGTGGGTTGGTCGGATGTCAGGTATAAGAGTCCTTTAGCTGTAACGGTCGCTTTGTCGGCGATAAGGTCTGTCATTCGCGTGAGTTATAAGGGTCAGAGTCCATTATTCTAGGTATTGGTTGAGGCAGGGATTAGTTGTAATCTCCTTTGTTGAAGTGTTCTTAGTGTTCCGAAAGTTTTTTGTAAATGTTTTTGTATTTGCTAGTGTCTGCCTATGGATTATATTGTCTTATGTATTTTTGCGTTGTTGTCGGTTTGTGTGTCGTCTGTTCGTTTACGTTTGTGTGTTCGTTTTAGTCTGGATGGACTACAGACAGTAACAGTGAACGCATGTATTCGGCCAGAAGATGGACAATGTCCGAAAGCCCTCGCCAACAGATGGTTTGCAGAAACCAATGAAGACGGATAATAGAAGGTATGATAGTTCTATATTCATTGGTGGTGGAAATAACCTTTTAGATTATTTACCTGATTACTCAACTTGCTTAGAAGTAGACCTAATTGTGCAGTTTATCTATAAATCTCAAGGCCTCATCCAAATTTGCTTAAATGAAATATATATATCTGAAATATATTTTTACTCAATGCACAAGATAGGCTGATAACTTTTCTACTCAACTTAAAAATTTTTCACGAAACCAAAGTTTGGTTCTATACCTTAATAGTGGTAGCTACAGGACATAATTAAGAGAGTAATTCAAGGTACCAGAGACTGAGAAACTCATTATTTTAGCAAACACTGTAGCTAGACTAGGTTGACTACCTGTAGGATAGCCGTTTCCCAAAAGTATTATTTTCCATATGAAATTAAACTAATACTCCCGGATACATGTTGTTGGGAGTAACCATTTCTTGGTTAGTTACTTGCAGTAACTAAGTGCTCTCAACAAATACCACTCATCTCCGATGTATGAGATATGAGTTTACCAACAAATATTACTCATCTCCGATGTGTGAGATACGAACTTGTTTATTCATTTGAAGGTAATATAAATGTCACATGACTAATTAAGATTAAATAATTTAATCCGTAGTGATATTCTCTGAATAACGAATTGTTAATTTTTGTGCTGCTAAATTCAGTTTCTAGAAATTAAATATCATAAGAAGTCTATAACTGATATGAAAATTAACTTTCGAAAGTTAAGTTTATCTGAAACCTCAATTTCTTTAAGAAATTTTCTTAAAGTTCATTTATGTGAATGAAACATTTTATTTGATGGAAAACTATTCAATAAAATCTTAAATTTGTTCTTAAAGTATGAAAACGCATTAATTTTTACCTTCAAAATCATACTAAACCAAATTTATTTATTATTGTTAAACTTTTATTTATTTATTACATTCTGTTAAATAAAACATTTTGTAATTCGACCACAATGAAGTAAAAATGACATTCGATGTCAATCACATGAGGAGAGAAAGTGACCAATGACAACACTCAAATTATTTACAGACTATGTCCCCAGGAACTAAACCAAATGAATTAAATATTAGTATTTATAGTAAAAAAAAAAAGTTTCATTGTTGAAACGAAAACATTTCGGTCACTAAGAACATAACAAAATAGAACAGAGTATGTTCAAAATACATTTGTGTCAAGATTTAGCAAGAATTGATCAGGGGGAAATTCATGATAGCCCTGAAGATGGCTTACAATGTAAGCCGAAACGTTGGCAGATAATCCTTCATTAAAAAAAAATACATTTTTTTAATTTGTGTTTTTTTGGATCTACCTTGACCGAACTCCAACTAAAATCATCTAATAATAATATCTACGGTCATAAAACTCTCCTTTTGATTATTGACAAAAATCAATAATTTGTTATATTAGATAAAAACCAGCCGAGATGTATTGAATGAGAAGCCACTTTAGTTTAAATTACTATTTACTATTTACTATGTTTATTTCATTGGCATTTATTGGATTTGTCAAAAATAAAAAAATAAATAATTATGCTGAGTGAAACCATTTGTAATTTATTCTAAGTTTTGAGAAAAACTTTTTATTTGAGGTTGAACTGACATTTTTTTTCAGATTTCTATAGAGTAACCTAACTATCAGAAAGGAGTCAATATGGAAAATGTAGATAATTTTGAGTAACTAATCGTCAGAAATCACTCCGCAATTATTTACTTTTTTTTTTATCTATTTAGCTATTTATCTTAATTTATCCTAAGAGCGCTTTTAATTATTTCTTTAAAGAGACAGTGAATATTATATACTCATCCCACTCCTAGCTTGAGATAAAAGGAACATTCAACCTTGATAAGAATTAGAAGATTGCAGTCAGCGCCAGCGACCCACGCAAATACGCAGCTATGGCTCTACAGGTTATTCTTGCTGGTGAGTTTCTTGCTCTAATCTTATTTTTTATTTATCTCTAATCTATTTTCTTAAATTTATATCGATTTTAAATAGCCACCTACAAAATTTGTCCACCGTTTTCATTACTATATTCAAATGATACAAGAACGGGAGTATTATAAAATTTGGTATATCTGGAAAATACAGAACAACTTTTAAAAAAAATTGGAAAGTGTTTTTTAGTCCGCTTTGGCTTGATTTCACTCTGAAATATGTCCCTTTTTCATAAAAAAAAACCATGTTTGAATAATCAAATTCTTTAATTAAATATTCACCTGTAAAAATATATATGCTTGTTATTAATTTTCCGATATCAACTGTCAAAATTCTAACCAAATTAATATGAATTTATCTAACATTGTTTAATTTCATGTTCTATTTATTATTTTATTTATTTTTCCCGGTTATTTTTCGAGGAAAAGTGTCGACAAATTCGCATTTCTTTCTTTCATTTTTCATTTGTCTTTATAAATTCGATAAGTAAAATTTATATTTACTTATTCGTGAAATAAAAAAAAAAATTGTGAAAATTCTCTGTTATCTAACGTAGTCGAGTAAATAATCCAAAGGGTTATTATCACTACCAATGAATATAGAACTATCATACTTTCTATTATCCGCCTTCAGCTTGATAGCTGGGTTGTTTCAGCATCCCAGTTGGGAACCGGTATATGTTCTCGTACTCTATGTTTCTTGTCTGTTTAGTATCGTTGGCCTGAGGCCTAGTTTTTCACCTGTGAAGTGCTGAGACGTGATTATAATTGGTTAGATGGAGTGTTGCAAGTGAAATGACGCTTCTTATCCTTGGGAGAAGTAATGAGTGCACCTCTATGCTTCCCTTTTCTACCTTCACTGGCGATGACAGGATGATAATAATTACCCATCATCGTGTGACACTAATAATGACACTAATAAAAATAGCGTTGATGTTGAGCCACGAACTCCTCGAACAGCTAAGCCACCTCTGAGCTGATATGTATCCTCTAAACATATCTCAACGAAACCTCACTAATATGTCGCTAACACTTCACTGTCGCAGGCTATCACTATGAGTCAAATCACAAATCTTTCTACAACTCGTTTTATGACGTACGGCGGCTTCACCTTAACTCAAAATAAAATAAATGATAGGAGAACATCATATTGCTCTTTCAAAAAGTCAGCCACGCCGCAATCGTATCAAGCTAAAAATGTATAAAATAATATTTTACACATTCCAGAAAAATTGTTATTATTTTTAATTATATATATTTTGTGAGATACGAACTTGTTT
>KZ807720.1:325193-335526 GCA_000696205.2 Oncopeltus fasciatus | reverse complement strand
AAAAAAAAAAAAAAAAAAAAAAAAAAAAAAAAAAAAAAAAAAAAAAAAATTGAGAGGAATTCCCTGCCTCTTACATCTATCGCTCAATTGATCAGGATCCCAATTATCTATACTATTAGTAAACACAAATATTGATAAACATAATATCAATCCCTTCACAAAGATTATTTTTAATTCCTTCTCCAATTTCACTCTCCTTTACAATAATTCCATTGCTTGAGGTTTGTTCTTCAGCTATTATTATCATAAAAAACTGGCATTAAGCTCTAGATAGTTCCCACCCTTCAAGATTTACTGAACAGATAAAGCTGTCTGTCAGTGCCTTTACATATCCACCATGACAACAGCAAGATACAATAAGGCCTCACAATAAAAACAGATGCTTATCATGCCCAATTATTTATACTGAAAACATGTTCTCCTGCATCTACAATCCTATAATGTATAATATATAATCCACATCAAAATGAACAAACTAAAAAAAATTGTACACTTGCTTTAATGCTATCTCTGTTGTACCTTTTACACATGTAAATATAATACTCCCCTAAATCTGTGATTTAATAATTAAACAGCACCCTGTTATGAACCTCATCCCTTTATTCTGATTTCCAAGCATGTTAGTGTCATTCTGAAGGTTTTATTGATGTTTTCCAAGTTTCCTACTTCCCGATATATATTCCGATTTACAACATGTTATATAGCATTATTTTTCCACTTTTCCTTTGGGATATTAATACACACACGTACTATGTATTTATAGACACACAAATGCATGTATATATTTTCCAAAAGAAAAGTATTGTAAAATTTTCAGTAACGTTTTCAACATTGATGTTGATGAAACCTTCACTGGCCATTCAGGAATTACCTACAGTATTCAACAAGCAGAGATATGTATCTACTGCTTTGAATTCAATAATGCTAATAAATGTCAAATTCTGCTTTACTTATTAAAAATACAAAAATAATTAGAAAAAAAATCCACTTGAATATTAGAAAATTCACAGCTTCCTGGGTCAGAAGTAGGTTGTGATATGTTTGAGAAAAATCAATCATGTTATTACCTAGTAGTAGATGATTTATTTAACTGTATCAAAGCAGCAAATCTTTCTAATTTGAGAAGTAGAACAGTAATTTCCAAATTAAAATCAATATTTGACTAGCTTAGCAGTAGTACAGCAGGATGTGCAGGAGTTCAGCAAAAAACAACAGTTCAAAATGAACCCGAAAAAAGTATCTATGAATATTATATAGGAGCCTGTAGAAGCCTATGTGAACAATGTCAAAATTAGTTAAAACCCTAAAAGTATAGATTGAACTGATTTTATTTTTAGTTTCTCTGAAGCTTTTTTAAAAAGTGTTTTGTTAAGATGTTTAAATTTATATTTTGTATCAAAGTTCATTTATTAAATGCTAATTTTATTTGTTTCAGGTAACTATTGACCCAGAGCAAGTTGAAATGAAAGTGGCTAAAGAATATGAAATGGAAGTTGAAAAAGCCTAAAAAAATTATTTTGAAAAATCAATGCTTTGTGTTTCTTAGAATTTTTAAGGTGTTATTAATCTTGAATTTGTTCCTGATGGATGTTCCATGAATGTTAGCTCGGAAATCTATGAAAAAATAAAGTACTTGTTCTTTATAAATTCTCTTTTAGTGTGAACAATTCCTTGACTATTATCCTCTTAGTTAACTTTATATTAATCCAAATAAAAAATATATATGTGAGTATGTATATTAATATGATTTGGTATATAAAATAAATATTATTATATATTAATATACAAGCATTCACACATACCAACACATGAAAAATTTATTGCAATTATTTTCTTCAAATCTATAACAAAAATATTAAATTTGCTTTTATGAAAATAATAACTAGTAAAACATTTACGTAATGTTATATTTTTGACTTAAATAATTGTTAGAAGTTGGTATTAGGGGCATACATGGAAATTCATTGGGCTTGTGTGGTGTACAGCCAGACAATGTCTCTTCCCTCAACTTCAGGGTATTCTAGTCTATTGCATAGATATATTGGTTCTCTACATTAAAATAGCACTGCATAATGTCAGCAGTGATACCAAAGTAAATTTAAGATTTTGGCATGTATTGCTAGTTCATGCATTTTTTAAAGTAAATTTTCTGGAGCAGTTAAAAGCTGTGATAATAACATTCTCTATATGAAAAAAAAAGAAGAAGTTTATTACAGGTTGCAATTAATTTTTTGTGACACTCAATTAGTTATAAATTAATTTTTTTCTTATACTAAGCAATTATAAGTTAGCAGTAGCACCCAGAGTCAAGTCTAATACTAAAAATGTGATAGTAAGTATGATGACATATAACTAATAATGAGGTAAATATGGATTCTGATTACAATACATGATAAGTCTGTATGTTCTTTTAATAGTAAATTAAAATGATTTATTCATCAAACATTGGTCCTCGCTACATCTTGTATGTTNGATTCTGATTACAATACATGATAAGTCTGTATGTTCTTTTAATAGTAAATTAAAATGATTTATTTATCAAACATTGGTCCTCGCTACATCTTGTATGTTCACACATTAGAATTACATAAGGTATTGGGCTTAAAAATTAATGTTTACTTTTTGACTGTTAATTTTTTTAATAAATACTTATCTATTAAGAATAAGACTATAGGAAGTTCATTATGATATAATTAATTAAGGTAAAAAAAAAAAAAAAATCCAGATACTATGCTTTGTAATATTTTTTAGAAATATTTTGGGTTTATTAAACATTTTCAAAAAGTTGTTAAAATTGTATTTTTATGTCTAAAGATTTAGAAAATAGTTTTACAAAATTCCAACCTCAATGACTTTAGTCAAATTGGCTGCTTAAGTATTTATAGTATTTATAATAGCATTAGTCCTAACAGTTTTAGACGTAGCAGACTTCTTTGAAACCTTAGACTTCTTTTTTTTTCTTGAAATTTTCCTGGATCTTTTCAAGGATTTCCTAGAGTTTTTAATTTGACTTATATTTTCAGAACTGTAGTTTCCAATGTTGTGGGTCTTATTTTCATTTCCTAGTTCACTATCTGATTTCAAACTTTTTGTGCTTAAGTCCTTTGAAACGATTTTTTCATCATTTTTTGATTCAGACTTTGAGGTATTATGGGAAGTTTTATTTTTTGTTTCTAAAGAAAAATTATGGTTTTCATTTTTGTTTTGAATACTTTTTAAATTATTATTATTTTTCATTGCCTCTCTAAGTATAATTTGTGTTGAACTTGAAGAGGTTTCTTCGCTTGTAGAATTTTTCGAAGTGGAACTTGTCTGAGTTTTTGAAACTTTAGAAATTTTCTTTCTAGGAACTATTTTAGGTATTCTAAATGGTTTCACTTTTTCAGAGCAGTTAGCTGGATTGTCTCTGATCAGGAAGAATCTAGGCCCTCCTTCCTTTCTTATTGCTTTTGGTTTTTTTGTGACATTATCTGTGAAATCGTATTCATGAACTAAAGTCTCAGAAATTTCGTGAGTGGTAGAAGATGAAGAAACATATGAGCTACGTCTTGTGGAATTTTTAGAGCTTTTGAATTTGTTTATTATAACAGAAGGCCTTCTTCCCAGTGATTTTATAGAACCTGAAGGCTTTTTAGTTGTAGTTGTTTCCCTTATTAAAAAATAACGTGGTTTCCTTTGATTTATTATTGGAATTGGAGGTTCAGTGGTTATTTGATCATTGGCTTCCATACTATTTGTGGAATTCTTGGATGAAATAGTTGGCTGAATTACATTATTTGGTGGAATATCAGGAACTCTAGAAGCATTTTCTTTTTCACCAATAATGAAATTTGAAGCTGATGAATTTTTCTTTACCACAATACCTTGATGAAGTCCATTTAAATTGGTTAAATTTGCAACTGGAATGTCTTTTACAGTATTATTAATTACAAGCTCATCAGTAATATTTTTGGGGGTGTTTCCAAGTGGTAAAATATTTGTGGATACACTATTTGGGGCTGGATACACCATACTCCTCACGATTACTTCTTTACTCTTTCTTTTAGATGAAGAGGAAGATTTTTTAGATTTCTTTTTTTTGGTCACTTTTTTTCTTTTAATAATTTTTCTTCTGCGTTTTGCCTTCCTGACAGCAGTCTGACTTTCAAACATACCAGCATTCTCTCCTTTGATAGATTTGATCGTCTGTGCTGAACTATTACTGAGCCCTGCAATAATGAAACCAATTATTACCAATATGTATTCTTATTGATTTTGAGAAGGTTTTTATTTATGTAACAATAGTTATTACAGTTTCTTAAAAATTATATAATAAAATAATACTATCAATTCCATGCAAAATGTTTTTGGATTACAAAAGTAGTTAGTTTAAGGACGGACTATTAGTTTTTGTTTATTTATTTATAACTTAAGAATATATATGCAGTAAATAACTTAATTGAAGTAATAAAAACATTAAAAATTCAACCCAATGGGACTGCAAATCAAGAATTATATGTTTGTGTTAACAGTTCTAAAATACATAACTGTGAGATAAATAAAGAAAAAAAAAAAAGAAAGTTTTATTAATTTTAAGATTTTAAAGGACAGTTAACTTTTTAATCCTATTTAATACTTGCCACTACTTAATAGTCTAGAGCATTCTCTAAGCTTTAAATCCCATCCTTCAAAAAAGTTTCAGTTTGTTTATATGTTCCAAAGAAGAAACATGACAGTATAATACAAAATTCTTGAAATTTTAAGACACTATTGGAAAAAAAAGTTTTGTAGCTGTTGAAGTAATTTGTGAAATTATTAAATATGTTGGGGAAGGTGTTTTTGACCATCACATTGTCCGGACTTTATTTGAAAAAAATTAGCAGTGGAGATTTGACAGAAAGGAAGAAGGGATCTGGGTGACCTTTTATGCATATTGATGGATGAGTACTCACGAGCTTGCCAGGAAGTATGGTATGTCAAAGATACTATTAGTCGCCATATACTCTCCATGGTGAAGGTGAAAAAGAGTAATAAACGGGTCCCTCAAGAACTTACTCCTCAGCAACCTGGTAGGTTTAAAAATTTGTGAAAATTTATTGAAAAACCCTTCTGATATGAGATTTACTGGAAGATTGTCACCTCTGATGAAAATTAGGTTTACTGACAAAATCCGAATACCTATAAGCAATGGCTAGATCGCAGTCAAACTGCTTTTCTATTTATGCAAGGGGTATTTTGAAAAATCAATGCTTTGTGTTTCTTAGAATTTTTAAGGTGTTATTAATCTTGAATTTGTTCCTGATGGATGTTCCATGAATGTTAGCTCTCCTGTGAACAACTGGAAAGATTGTATGGAAAGTAGTGTGAGTGTTATTCTACTTTGATCATCCGAAAAGGAGTTTTGGCCCAACAGGATAATGCTTGTCCTTACACTCACCTTCAAGTCAAATAAAAGTTTAAAAAACTTAATGGAATCTAACTCCTGCCTCATCCACCATATAGTCCAGACTTCGCTCCATCAGATTACAACTTGTTTTGTTCCATAGGCCATTTTCTTCAAGTGAAGAAAAATTGACAATTTTGGGGAAGTTGAAATTTTGGTCCAAAAGTCCTTTGACAGCCATCCCAAGGAATAGTATCAGCATGGGATCATGCAATTGGTCAAATACAGTGACAACAATGGAGTATTATGAGTATAACAATAAAATATTGTGAGTATTAATTATATTTTATATCAAAGATATAATAAAAAAAAATTTGGTTAAAATATGGTCATTTTTTTTCATCCACCCCATTAATTTACAACTGTATTATTTACTTACTATTTATAATCGATCAGCGGTTAAGAACTCATCAAGTGAATCTTCAAGAAAGAGGCCTATCGCTGTGTAGGAGTCACCTAGGGCTATTTATTGTGTATAATTATAAAGTACATTTACTGCTGGCAAAATTATGTTAATAAGGAAAATTTACAATTAAGTTTTAATAGAATTACAAATAAACTGAAAGGTCTGCCGTTATGTTAAAATTACTCTATCAAAAGTTAAATAATAGTTTCAGGATTTTTTTAAAACTCTAGGTAACTTCTAAGTCTTAAAAAAAGGAAATCTCATGATTATAGCTCTGTAAAATATGAGAATAGATAATTGAACCTGTACATCATTCGTGTGGGACAGCTTTTGAGTAAAAGTAAACAAGGTTATGAAACAAAGTAACTGTCTGAAAATCAATATTTCCTCTTCTAAAATATAACAAATTTGATTGAGGAAAACCAGAATGCAAAGATTTAGAAAATTACTGCTAAAAAGAAAAATCAAAATTTAATTGTACTAATTTTTGATGCAACCACTTACCTTGGGGCTCTTTGTGTAAGTTAATTAGATTTTCTTGATAACTCTTGCTTCCTGGAGATGAACAATCACTTTTGTTTTTGGACGATAAAGCCCCTTCATCCTGTTTATAGCAAGTCATAATTAACGTTTATACAAATGTAATATATTTTTTTCAATTGTAATAATTATATAAAAAGTGCCCTTTTAAGGAAATGTCCTTAGTCTAATTTATATAGGACACAAACATTTCTAAATTGAATGAATTATTCCTCTTTCTTTAAAGTAGCTAAATTATTTTTGAAATAGTAGTTGGGGTACGGTTTAGTATATATGCTAAGATTTAAAATTTTTACTTACAAATTTTTTTTAAATTTCCCAATTTCCAGTAAACGAAACATTCTGGGGCTTTATTAGCCTCTAAACAACTAATATGCCCTTGTAACTATCTGTGAAGGATAAGAATAAGAATTTTCTTTTAAAATACAAAAATTTTGCTGTGCATGACAAGAGTCTTTTCTTTATAACTAATTTGTTAATATCTCTGACTGGCAAAAGACCAATAGCAACAAGAACTACCTCACTGTTGGTAATTTGATGTAAGCCAATGTAGGAAAGAGCTGACTGATGAAACCTTAAGGATTGAAACTCCTAGGGCTTGGCTTGTACTGCACATTACTATTTAAGGCACTAATAATAATTAATTTAAGATGGGTTACAAAGAAAACACTTTACGAAATTGTCCTGAGCTACTTATGCCGTTTTATAACTCACAACTCTTTTAGAAGATACTTTAATTTTTCATTCAGAAGTAGGTTTTCAGGAAGTCGAAATTATACCAGCTAACATTCTCCCTAAAGAGAGCAGGGTGCTTCATATTCATCGAGTGAACTGAAGGAAGACCTAAAAAGTCTCATTAAACTTATGAACGAGTTATTCAAGGTCCTTAATAACAGTGCGAAATGGTATTGAAAATATCCGCTGTAAAACTTAAATTTCAGTAACATTGTTGAGAGTAAATCAGATAGTGGGATTCATGTACCTCAGAAGTAGCTTTCAGTTTGCCTCATTCCTCTCAGTGTCTTACTGTTCTTTCAACTCTATTTAGTTCGGGTCTCGCAATCCTGGCGCTGCAGGTTCAAATCCCGCCAAGGACAAGTTTTCATCGATAAATAAAAGCTTATTTTGCACCCTGGACGTTTAGAATGGGATGGGAACCTGTAGATAGCCGCTTATTACTCCATGACCCGAAGTGCTTCATAGGAAGGCAAACACTCCTGGTAACCCTATACATTTGTCTAAACCACTGCTCAATGTTGCAACAGACCTTTGCATCTTCAATAGTTCAGTCTTTTTATTTATTTTATTTTTTACTCCTCTTTATCCGCAATTTAAAAAAAAAGTTACTTAATGCTCTTCATTAATTAAATGACATTTAGATAATCATTTTCAATTGTAGTCAGTATTTGCGCAAAAACAACTCAGACAGCGAATATCGATGTACATATTTTGAACCTTAATTCAGCTTCATGATTGGTCCACATGATCCTATCAAAATGTCCTCAGCAGTAGAAAAATAAAGGATTAAAGGGAGCGCTAAGGAAACAGACAGGTAGTTAAGAGTTAGTTACATTATTATTACATTACTGTTATTAGTAATATTATCATCTATTTTTATTATTGTTTTTTTTTTTTCCATGGAGTTGCGGCACTGGTCGTTCTCTACCCCATACTATTGTAATTCACAGCCAAAATTGATACCATGTAGTTTATTTAGTAGTTTGTTTTACAGAATGTAATAAATAAATAAAAAATAAAAATAAAAAAAACTACATTATTACTTAGGATAGGACGACACACTACACAAAAGACATAGTAAACAGAGAAAAAAAGAGACTGAGATTGTCACAAGGCGAAATAGTTTGTAGATTTTAATATTGTACTATTATTATAGAGCCTCTAAATTTATAATTGAGAGATATTCTGATACTGTACATTGTTGAGCTTAAGCCCTAGCAGTGAAATTTAATTTAAGTATATAACATACTTCCAAGTTGCTTAGAGATCATTTTAAACACGAGAAGATATCTTGGGAGCTGATAACCCTAAAATTAGAAAAGCGTAGAACTTGTTAAGTGTCACTTGATCTCTTTAGCTAAAATCTATGAGACAAAAACATGTTAAGGACTCCTACAATAAGATGGAAGCCGAAGCAGAGATAGAAAAATCAGCCCGTTGAAACATAAACCAAAGAATGATTAAAACTCAGTTAAGGCTGGATATTTATTTATTAATTTATAAAAATGTAAATAACGAACACAAGACAGATAGGACAATAGGCGTAAAATCTATGGCCACTATGCTTTAGAATGATTGAAAAAGAAGAGCGCGGAGGAAATAATTAATCATCGTAGTTCGATTTATAAATATCTTTCATAACAAGGATTTATTGTGAAAATATTCTTGAACAAATGTCTGATAATACGATTTTTTCACCAATTGTAAAACATATGTAGTGGAGCTATGGGAATACATTTTTGTAACTCAAGTAACAGTGAAGGTGTTAAGATTATAAATTAAATCCCCTCATTTCCCTCATCTGATTTAAACCAAAAATTGAGATCTTTCAAGGGTTCTCAATGAAAAGCCTAAATGCAGAATTTTGTTTCTTTGTTTTAAAAGTGAGAGGGCACAACCAATACTCGAAATTACATCCTTAATGTCTTCCTCAATAAGAGTTTTTTTTTTTTAAATATATCAGAGAGTATATATTTTATAAAATTACGTTTTACATATATTTTGTTTTTATAATTTTTTATTAATAGCAATTAAACGGATGTTAAACAACTAATGACAACAGGCAATCTTGAATCTATAATGGTAAGGGTACTAGAAAATTAGAAAGATACTGTTACAGATCATCAACATTTAAAATTTTGGACAAGTTCAATAATGACTGAAATCCGACGAATGAGAAGAGGCTGTTCAAGAATGGTCAATGAAAATAGTTAATGTCTTTGTTCTTAGTGATATGAAGAACGCACTTATTATATGTTCAAATGTAATTCTGTAAGATTTTTTGATGACCTTATTTTACGTAAGTAACAATAAACTCTGTTCTGTAGTGGACGGCCATTGGTGAAACATAAAAATATAACTAATTTCTTCCGACCTTTCGGGAAATTTTATGTCCTCTCTTACGTCCTGCATACATCTTAGTACAATAACTGGTAATTAAATTCGACTTAAAAATTACTTAAGTGTCAATTAAAAGACAGATTTCGAAAAACAAATAGGCTAGCACACAGAGTGCAGGAAATTAAATATTTTTATTTCAATTTTCAAGAAGCATTTACCTTGAATAAATTATATATTTACCTATATGAACTTTATTACTTTAGTGAATTTTTGGTGACTAGTTAGGTAGAATCGGTGAAGGTACCTAAAAAGTGTCCTAAAACTCTCTCATGAGAGCAATCTCATTCGAAGTTGGGTGAAATAATTGAGAAGTTGGTCAGTAACCTTCTCAGTTCATACACATATTTTTTCGACATTTTTTCGATTTCGAGGCTAATGCCCCATATTTAGTGCCCCAAGTTTGTCGACGTGAATTCGCTCAGACCTCTGGCGATCTTTGAGATGATTAAAATTTCATTCGTATTATTATTTTTGTTTTTTTTGAATGGCGTGTCAACCTTTGGTCATTAATGCCAGGGAGATATTTAAAGATGTGGGAAGATATTTTCAAGAAGAAGAATTTCTTAGCAATAGGTCATGGTGAGGTTTAATGACTTGTTAATTCGAATAGTTATTATGTGGATTTACATAGTAATTTCTTTGTGCTTGGAAACTATGAAATTTATAAAAAAAAAAAAAATTGAGAGAGAATGGAAAAGAAGCATACTGAAAATGCATCTAGATAAGATTTAATAGCCTGCCCTCTTTCAGAAAGTTCATTACAGAGTCGATGACTTTATCGTCATCCAATAGAATTTCGTCTAGAGTCCCATTTAAGTTATATTTTT